>OOFG01063349.1:0-13431 GCA_900323295.1 Molva molva | reverse complement strand
CTAAGTGCTGAGCTCTGGCAGCCCGCCATTTGGCCTCTATTGATCTTCAATCTTCGCTAGCTTCACCGCCCGCCCGCGTGGCGGCTTTTAATTAGCATTGGTGAGAGTTTTCAGCTGCCACATACATACGTGCCTTTGACCTGCACCTACACGGCCGTCAATCAGATTCTCTCAGGGATAACCTGCCGTCCCAGCAGGTGTGCGTCTGGTACAAGTTTGAAGTCAAAGAGTATTTTTGTGACACACAATGTCAATGGAAAAGTGTGTTGTCAAAAGGCTGCAAGGCGTGGTGTAACAGTGTGCTTGTTATCAAGGGGTCCTCAGAGAAGTCTTTCAGCCATGTAGGGTCTTAAACCCTTAACCATTAATCCTTACTGACCCAGTTTGTGATGCAGTGTTTCAAACCTCAGGAGACATTTTCTTTTGAGTTTTTTTTTATGGCGGTACTTTACCAATTGGAGGAACATGGTTGATATTTGAATGTTAAGAAGAACACCATATTCAGACAAACAAAAGATACACAACAGATATATTGATACTTTCAGGATTTAATGTATTTTTGAGGGAGGTCTATTCCTGTCACAAATGTTGATCATGTTTCCCTTCAAAGGGAACTTTAGCTTTGTTATTTGAAATCCAATATCTAGGTTTTTCAGATTCTCATTGTTACCTGTAGCAAGTAAAAATATTCACAATTTCAGATCTCAGAATGTTTTCTTGGTAAGTCCTGTAAAAATGTTTTCGTACTTCAGCACAATGCTGTGTGATCATCACAATATTACCTACTCTTATCCCCTTTAACAATACCAGTGCAGATTAGGTATTAACCTCATTGTTTACATTTGGAAAATAACACAAAAGTAAACTAATCATACTTCTTTCTTCAAGTCTGGCCCCACAATCTCCACCTAAATTACATTGTACACAAAGGCCATTGCTCTCTCTTTGTGCGTTTTTGAAAGTTACGTTTGTCATGCCAGTAATTCTATTTTTTTGCAGAGAGTAGGTGTGCACAATAAGATTATCTACCATTGCTCTTAATTTATACCCTTTTCAACTGGCTCTTTTCAAAGTTTCTTTGGTGATTTTGTGTATTTTGCCAGAATGTCAGACATTGTAATCTCTAATTTATGGTTACAAAAGAAATGCTAACTCCAATTGCCTGATATTCCATATATCTTGTCCTAATAGTTTACTTTTCTTAGTTTACAAAGGAGAACAATATTCCTTTAGGTGCAATTTCACCTTGCAAATACATCTGCTTTTTCTAATCTTTGTCAGAAACAAATGAAACCACTTGAGGAGAAAAGCAATAATTTGGGAAAGAGTAATGGTTTGTGTGTTGGTTGTTCTGTTTGTGTTAAATCATGCAGCAAGTGAGTGTGTGTGCAAGTGTGTGTGTGTGTTTGTGCGTGCACGCATCTTGATTGTACGTGAGAGTACGAAGCTTGCAATTTTATTTTGCAGTAGATCTGTGCCTACATAGAGGAGTGTCATAAAGACAGACACTACTGTTAATGTGTAATGCTGCATAATGTCAACTCTTACACAGGCTCAATGCACAGACTATTGGTCTGAAGTTTAGTGCACATAAAATGCACATAGACATGACCCTGCTGTCTGCCCTTGAGCTCTATATAAATTGGAAACCTCTTTAGCCCTTAATGCATTTACTTCCTCTGTGGAGGAGAAGGAAGGGTGACATCTCATTATCACAAAGCTCTGGAGTCCTTTAAACGAGACAGCTTCTCAGGACTCTCTCCAAACTCATTTAAGATTTGATCGCCAATCTATCACATATACATCTGCAGAGATTTAGCACTCAATGCATGGATGGAGCCATTACTTTGAAATGCAGCCTATTTTTCCATTGGAGGTTATTGACAGCGAAACATCCATCTCCAGCCACATCTGCAGACTAACCATGATTATGTTGGCTTATTTATACCTTTTTTGATTGGAAATGAAATACCAAATAGGATTTTGTACGACATAATGCGACTTCTTTGTCCTTAATTAATGTTCGATGATTTTTGTATTTATCACTTTCATTGATCTTTTTCCAAACTCATTGAATCAGAAAATGGTGGACATGGACCATGTTTGATATATATGGACAATATTGTTCTTTGGCTCATGTCATTTCTTAGTTCCCATTTCCTATTCATCAGTAGGTTCAATGCAGAGCTCGATGCAAGGCAATAACAACTAATTAATCACAGGGGTCGTGACTCTGCCCTATTGTTCCAGCAGCGACGGTAGCTTCTCTCCATGAACAACCTTCTAAATATTAGAGGATGATACTTTGGTTGTTGCACCTCCAATTCTGACAATGTTGTTCTCAATGAATTAACTTTGAACGCATGCAAAGACTACCGTTGCTCTTAATGTGAGCCATGTAGTCCTGAAAGTACTTCAGTAAGTCAGTATTGATAAATATATATATATCAAAGTATATCAAAAATATTGTATGCCTCTCTCAAGAGCATAAGATGGAGAGGGTGATTTTTGTTAAATTGTTGCTATAAAACGTCTAAGTCTCATTATGTAACTCCATCAGGAGAACACGATCAAAACAATCACACACACAATGGGTCTTTGAACGCAGGCTGCAAATAATAACGTTGTGTCTCATCCCTCAGGGCACGGAGCAAGGTATTTACCCTCCCAAAAACGTAGGGATCATCAAACAGCTCTGTGCTGGTGTGTGTGTGAGGATGTGGGAACCGGTCTCCATTAAAATCAAAGTCTGTTCTGATGTTGAGTTTAACCAAAGCATTTGGTATTTGTACAGCTTCAGGAGACTACTCCATGCTACAGACCCCCACCCCCCTCAGTAAGGGCCCCTATATCTGCCTTTGTCCGTGACAAGGCCCACATTTTTGTCCATATTGTATATATGTGTATGATACAACTGTTGCTACTGAAATATTTCTTCCATGTCCTTCGCCTCCTGTTCTCTCCGGCTGCGTACAGGATAACACCTGATAATACCTTTCTTTGACAATGGCCCCGGTGCTGTGTCCTCCGGAGCAGCAGTAGCAGTAGATTCTTCCTCTGATGCTGGCAACAGGGTCCCCGCTGTCCCCCAGGTTCCCAGACACTCTTGTTCATTGGAAGGCTAGCCGGCTTGCTCAAGGCAACGAAGGCGTTCCAATCTTCACACTGAAGATAGCAGAGGGAATAGCACCGCTCCATCACTCGCACACTACAGCCCAAACTAGCGGATAGCAGAGGCTAGGCGCGTACACACCGTCACGGCTGAATAATGTAAAACCAGTAGGAGATTTTCCATCACATGAAAGGAATGAGAGTACATAGAAGGAATTGGAATACATAGAAGGAATTGGAATACTCTGAATTAATGATATAAGCTCTGGAGGACTGTAGACTATATTGGATGTCTTTGTCCGTTGACAATCCACCACCTGCTAATTCTGTTGCTGTAGTCATGTGTGGGACCATGTTTCTCTGAAATGGCTGTAGAACACGCAGCAGCTTAATTATTTGATTGACGGCTGGTTTTTGGCATGCACTGATGAGCAGTGATGGACTGAGACAAATATTCGGCCCTGGCATTTAATGAATTGACTGGCCCACTTCCGATTTTAATGTAGCTTGTTTATTTATTCCATTATTTATACCTAATTATGATGTGTCGCATGCTTTTTACATAGCTTTTTATTATGTGTTAGGTTATTATATGGAAATGCATTGTTCTCGCATGCTGTTCTGATCTTTTCATTAGGCCACTAGGCTGAAAGCCTTTCCAGTACTGCCAGTCTAAACTTAGTTCAGACCACGGCAGCCTCAAAGCTTGGTTTGCCACACACCACCTATCAAATCAACTACATGCAAAGGAGAGATTCCTTGCCCAACCATAAGGAAAAAACAACATGAGAGAATCTAATGAAAAAAGGAAAGATATGACCAAGAAAAAACAAGTCATTGTTCCCACATACACACTCACACACATAACGCACCACACACACACATAACACATAACACACACACACATACACACATAACACACGTACACACACATACACACATAACACACGTACACACACATATGCCACAGTGTCTAACTGGCCCTGCATCTGCATGAAATGACAAACACAAAAGAAAATGACAAACATATCGTACCTCATATAGTCTAGAGATGTCGCATCAGTGCAGTTTTCTGCTACTTTCCCAATTCTTTAATCGCAGCATTTTTTGGTTTTGGCATCTGGTGTTTTATGGGATGACATTTCAAAAACATGTTCAGTTTGTTGTGTTTGAGCGCAGAAAGCCACCTACCTAATTTAATTGAGGCAGTTGTTTGGGAAAAGAGAAAGAACACAAAATGCAATCCCAGAAGCAGCTCTTTATGTTGTTTGACATGCAACATGTGGGCTGCTCTTCACATGACCGCTGACATGATCACTCACACACTGAGGTTGTCATGGAAACCCTCAAGAGACGATTCATAACTGTCTGAATAGGGAGTAACCGTATGCTGCTAAAAAAATCCATATTTTATTTTCTGTCTACGGTTAGTGTGTCACATTTTGGTTTTCTACTTCGAAGGAACAGATTCACAAAACGTGCAAAATTCTCTACATGGTATGTCAAATGTAATATATGTATATATATATTTGGTAAATATACTTGTAAATACAATTCCAAGTATTGCTTTGCAAAATGATTACATGCTAAGGTTGTAGGCTTTTCATTCACTATTCAGAGTTCGGGCGGGGAACAAAAGATTTCCGTAGGGCGGTGTATGTAATCAAAAGCATACCATACATCATCTTGTCCTTCCCAAGGAATTTCCCTATAATCGCTCAAATCACGGCTTTGCAGGTTGGACAGCTAGGAGAAACGGGTTCAATCCTGACCCATGGCTAGCGATGGGTCAGAGCCCCGAAACAGGCACTGTGAACCAGCGTTGATTCACGGTTTTGAATGTAAACTGAAGGTCAAGCTTAAAGTCGCCATTGTGTTTTTCTTCAATAAATAATTTTTTCTGTTTACATGATGAAACTGATCCATGTTTTCATAAATATACTCATCAATATTCGGATGAAATGTTGAAGGCAAATTGGACACATTGAGTTGAAGTTTTACGCAGTTCTTTTGTGGATCTTCTCTTTTGTCTGGCAGAGTATTTTGGCCAGACGTCAGTGTTCTTTGTAAGATAAACAAGTTTTCTTGTTAACCTTGCTTCATAGCAACCACAGTAAATCCCAGCACATCAACACATTGACGTATTGATCATATGTTAATAAAGTCGTTCAACAAAGAAACTCGACAGACATATTTTGCTCATAAGATGTATTTGTATCATGAATTCGATACTGTAATATCATTCCAGTACAGTATTATTGTTGTTATTATAAAGCAAACAAATATGAAACGTCTTCAGCCTTACAGGCATACCCATATGTTGTGTGTGTTTTTAGGATTGTAAAGCAAGTCAGAAACACATCCCTGTGTGTGATAACCATGTTAAATATGATAGAATGGTGTGATAGGGGTGTGTGTTAGGAAGACACCTCCCACCACCTGTTTCCTTTATCTTGATTTCATTTTACTGATTCATTTATAACATATATTCGCCCCAGGAAAGATAATTCGCACCTTGCAAGAAAAACACTAATTTGTATTTCCAGTAAAAAACAGGCCAATTAGTGATGAGTGTGCGATAATATTATTAATTTACCCAGGAAGAGAAACTAAAATAAGATACAGACTCCTCAGAAGTTACCTTGTAACTAACCAGAAGGCAATTGGGGAGAATGGGCTTTGCATAATGACTCCATAGAAATAGCTTCCAAGTTTCGTTAAAAAGTGAATGTAAATTCCACTTCAACAACCATCGCTTTCTGCCTCCATAATTATGTCAAATTTGTATCAGATTAAGCCGTCTTCTGGTTCCGTTGACGAGGTCAAGCAAAGTGTCACATCCCTCCTACATTGCCCTGACAACATATCACTCCTGACGTCCATAATGGGAGCTTTATAACGTCCTTGTTTGGAAGTGCCAGTGTGTCCCCATTCACTTCTGTACCACACCTAGCTTGTTATGCTGCTCGCTAATGGACAGAACAATAGCCGCCTGTCATATTTTGACTGATGACTTTCTGATTCGATTTCCAGTGGAAAACAGCAAGGCGGTGAACTCCTTACGGGGAAAATGGATAATATGATTTGTACAACGATTGCAGATGACTCATACAAATCCCACAGAAATAGCAGGGTCTTGTGCACAATGAAAAGCTGCCTTATTGTAACACTGTGGTGTTATGATATTACCTCTTTTCTTGTTGTAATTGTAAGTCAGCAAACTTACAAAAGATGCGCTAATACGTGTTGATGCCAACACATAATGGCAATTAGTCAAATTGGGATGTTTTTCAAACCACAGGGAAACGTACGCTACATAAAAAGCGAGCCCTGTTTATGCTTGCTCTCAGAAATGCGGCGTAAGGGTAAAATAGCGAAACCTTCAGGCGACTTTTTTCACAGTGATCTAATACAAACGGCAGGGCCTCTCTCTCTCCAGCGGAGGCCCTCCCGTTGTGTGAATGAGTTTTGCTTCTAACCCAGCAGGAGAACCAGAGAAACAAACAGACCAAGTCATGCCAAAAGTGCCAAGTGTACTTGTTTAATTTGTTTAATACCCACCGTTTCAGAGAGCTGACTCATGCCCCACTCCATCTTTCAACGTTAATGTAAAATATCTGTTTAATTGCTGTTAATAATATGGGTTTTGTTGTGAAATTTAGCATAGCTTTGCTCGTAGGCCTAACGGCTTTAAAATATCTACCAAAATACATTTTGCATACCAACTCGTACGGGTAAGTGTGTGAAGTAAAGTGACTTTTGTTATTAAACTTTAGTTCTACAACAAAAAAGCAACGTTGGGCTTCCCAGGACAAGGCAGAATTAACTCAATTAATAATTTATCAGCGGAGGAGCGGCTCAAAATGAGTGAAGATTAGGACAGTGGTCTGGTGTGAGATAGCGGCATGCTTCTCTGGGACGACACAGATAACTGTCACAGCAAAGGAACAATGCCAAATCACATGCGGCAGTATGTGTGTTTAGAAAATACTGTTGCATAATTTATACTGTTGTTTTCAATCTGTATTCATCTGAATATCTGGATTATTTTTTGTTAAAGGCATGACTCTCATCTTTGCCTCTAATGGTTTTCCCCTTATTGCCAATTTATTTTCGTGTTTTGTTTAAGTCAGCTTTAGTTTAATAGATTCTGTGGGGATAAAGATAAACAAAATGAATGCTATTCAAGAATATTGTGTTTATCTTTTATTAAAGCTACCCAATGTTTACCTTCATTTGTAAATCCATGTTGGGATAGAAGATACAATCTCGCTTCTTATTAAATGTTTGTTAGATGCATGTGTATTCAACACCAACTCCAAGTTCCAATGTATCCTGACTAGCTTCAGAAACCTGATTTAGGGAACGAGAGAGAGAGAGAGAGAGAGAGAGAGAGAGAGAGAGAGAGAGAGAGAATGTCCTCATGCATCTCATTAGTGGACTCACCTCTATAACCAAGAGGTTATCGATTCTTTCAAGGTGTCACGGTTCAGGGAGAAAATGGGGAGAAACTAATTGAGGCTCCTATCATTTCTCACACTGCTGGCCAGCTCCAGTGTTTAGGGCGAGTACCTTTTAAAGACAACAGCTTTTGAAATAGCTGCAGTGATCTGAAGGACACTCAGTTGCTTTGGGAACAAAGAAAAATGCCTAGAAATGTGGATATGATGAAGGGCCCTGTTCATCTATTCTGCATATATTTATTCAGGCAATCGGCCTTGATTAGCAAAGCGCCAGTCAAAATGAGCAGGGTGTGATGAAGGGTCAACAGGATCGTTCCCTCCATCCGTAATGCTCATCATTGATGCCGTACATATACTAATATACTAATTATCTGTCCAACCTCCTTTCATTTTACCTCTCCAATGATGAAGTCATCGCTTCCCGGCTATGTACGTTTCTACCTGTCTTTTCATTAAGTCGTACTTTTCTATTGTATGTTTTTATCTGTATTTTATATCAGTTTCTCTCTCTTATTATTCCACAAGTAAAATAACACCTTTATGTGCTAGTGCTGTTAGAGATCTTGTGAATCAATGCTATTCCACTCCTCCGTACAGCTCTGCTGAAGGGACAGCATTGACAGGTCAGAGCAGGTCACAGACTCTGAATGCGTACGCATTTGCATCCTTTCGGGTTGGTTGTAGATGGACAGAAAGGTTGTGGTCCGTCCATTTTAGGGATGTGGCTTGAAAGGCTTGTTTTTGTTCATCCAAGTAAAAGCTTTTTGGCTGCTACTGGTGTATATTCAATCAGAGCTCTTCAAAAGGAAGAATATGCTTTTCTTTAACACACTCTGAAAACCCGAAAGCATTTTTTAGAAGCATAAATCGACAAATTATATATAAGTCATGCATAGTATCCTATACAGTATAGGCATATGATCTTTTTGTTTTTAAAGGTTTTTGGTTCTGCATTTGTGTGTGGGCATTTTTCCACAGGATGGTCATCGTCAACATGCATTAGGTCATGATTCAGAGCAGGAAGGGATGCTGTATTTGCTTCTGTCAGAGCGTTCGTCCGCTCAGATGCCTTGTAGTTATGAATTCAGGCTCAGTATTCCCATGATTATGCATGAAACATGGCCAGTGTTTTGTGTGTGGGATTTTCAGAGAGCTTTATATGCACCTTGTCCTGACCCCATCTTTAATCTCCCAAGTCTATGCATTATCAATGAGTTTAGAGGAGATGCCAAGCCAAAAGAAAAAGCTCTGGGGCAGAAAGCAGAGTCAAGAGTTCCGACAGTGGGACAGTTCACAGGGTCATGTCTGGAGATGGAAGATGTACATGTTGCCGATATCTCCTTTAGCTTGTACACTTTTGGTGATGCAATGCCCCTGGCGTTTGGCTAAGTACCTTTTCAATCAAGCTGGGAGGACCGGTTTGACGTAGAATTTAGTATAATCACGTCAAAAGAGTTGACATTGCAGAATATAAAAAATACCTGGGTTGATTTAACTGTTTGTGTGTGTGTGTGTGTGTGTGTGTGTGTGTGTGTGTGTGTGTGTGTGTGTGTGTGCTGTGGGGGTTAGTCTAGACAATTATAATTTACACCATATGCACCATGTAGCTTTTCATGAAATATCAAATATTATTTTATTTACAAAGTTGACCTTATTAATTGAAAGTGTAAATCACCACTCATCTGCCGGTAACAACTGATTGTCAGCGTTAGTTGTCTGTCTGATTCTGAACAGGTATCAGTCAGGAGGAAACACATAATCCCCAATGCCGTCTATTGGGTGACCAGGGGTGCCTATCACGTTTTCCTGTCTTGATAAATAGGCTGGTAAAGCCAGCCCAGAAACTCATTAGAAACCTTAAATGAGTGGAATATTTAACCCCCCTGTGAGTTTGTTTAAAGTAATTAGTTTCACCTTAAATTATTCAAACGAACCCGTCCCGGGTGGAGAGTGCAGAGGAGAAAAAGGAGAACTGCGCTCGAAGGAGCACATAATACCCACCGGCCCTCCGACTTTATGACCTTGAGCTACCAGCACCACAGCAGCCCACTGCTATGGAGATCTGTCTGCGTGCGTGTGTGTGTGTGTGATGGAACTCTATCCGTGTGTGTGTCTGTGTGTGTGTGTGCGTGATGGAGCTCTATTTGTGTGTGTGTCTGTGTGTGTGATGAAGCTCTATCTGTGTATGTGTGTGTGTGTCTTTGTGCGTATGTGTGTGTGTGTCTTTGTGTGTGTGTGTGTGTGTCTGTATGAGTGTGTGCGTGATGGAGCTCTGTGTGTGTGTTGTGTGTGTGATGGAGCTCTATCTGTGTATGTGTGTGTGTAAGATTGTATGCCGGCTATGTGTGATTGAGTGGGTGGGTGTAGTGTATAGGTTTGCGTGTGTGGTTTTGTAATTATCTATATAGATGGGTACATGAACATGTTCAACAATACAAAATCTTCATCGTCCATCATTTCAAAAAAATCTCCCATGAAACCATACATATAGATATACGTATATTTCTTTATATATTTAGATATGTATATAGATATCTATATTAGAAAAGTATATATTCAGAATGTATTGATTAAAGCCTGCTCTTCCTCTGAATGAAGAGCAGCATATTCTCAGTTTGTATTGTTTCCATTGTTCCACCCACGTTGTGCCATGGGCAACACAATAGGACAAACATTCAATTTGAATACGCAAAATGAAATATTGGTCCAAGTTATCACAGCAGTTTCAGACTGAGCTCACTTTATTTGTTTTTCACCTAATTAGTAAAACATTTCAGTTAAAAGGTGCGTGTACGTGTGTGTGTGTGCACGCGCTTGCATCTATATCTCACTACTTGGCTCAATCTGCATTCAAGCAGGTACTGGACTAAGTACTAATAAATGGATGCAGTTCAGGACAATCACAGACCTCCGGCAATGACATTCTTTACTTCATTTTCCCTATTTCAAGCCCTCCAACTGCATACCAATTAGACTGCAATGTCACATAATAGATGGCCTGTATTATTTAAAATCATAATGCATCTGCAACTAACGATTATTTTCCTAGTTGATAAATCAAATTATTATTTTTTTGATTAATCAATTAATTATTTAGCCCATGCCTATGCAACTGGCGGCCCGCGAGCCACATCTGGCCCGCGAATGATTTATTAAAACATAAACAATGAAAATCATTATTCCCCGGAAAAAACACTGTTTCTGACCAAGAATGACAGCCAGTTCAATTTCCTCCAATAGGAAACTGTTGTATTCGCTTTGTCCCGCCCCCACGACCATCTCTTTGCGTGCGCCAACGTCTGTCTCTGTTGTGGCAAAAGGTTTTGCGAGGTTAAATAAAGTTTAGAGCGCTAAGATGTTGTTGTCAACATTGAAAAGGCGAAAGGAACAAAATTAAATTTGAGGACTGGACCGTGAAATAAATATAGTAATGTGGGACCAAAGCCCTTATGTTAGATCTGCAATGAGGCTATGGTACTCCTCTTATGTTCCAAACAGAACAGGGCCATTATAGCTACCATCTGTTGCTAACTCAAAGGATCTTGTTGGAACTTTGAGTGTGTTCATTGGAGTTGAGTGTGATGCAGATGCCTTCTCAGATTCTAGTGATTTTTGGTAAAAAAAATAAATAAATAAATAACTCACAGATTCTGAAACAGTGAAAGACTTCCTGCTAGCCGTCCTTGAATAGGAAGTGGCCAATTATAAGGTGAAGAAGAACATCCTTTACCATGTCTGATCACATGAACACTTGTTGCTAGATTGGTTTATGGCTGAGGCCATTTATTTTGATTGTTAATTAGAATGATATTAATTAAATGAATAATAAGACTACTTGTAGCAGATTTTAACAGGTTCAATGTTAAAAGGTTCAATGTCTTTCGATATGCCAATTTATTAGATCAGTTTTGAGTTTATCTTTTGAGGTGAAATTATTTATTGAAAAAAAGAATACGAAAGAATGACACAGGTCTATGTAGAAATTTACAACTTGACTGCCCTATTTTCTATGTTAGATAAACAAATTGTGAGTGAACACACTTTATGCACAGTATTAAGGGTATTTTGTGTTGTTTTTTATTTTCACATGGCAGTGCTTAAATGCGATAATAACCTCATTTTTTCCCGTTACCAGAGTCCAAAGGGATGTCTTAAATGTGCTTTCTTTATCTGTCAAGCAGTCAAGAAAAACTAAACTATGAATTCTATAATGATCCATGAACCCAATATTTGAATCAAACATTAAATCTCAAATATTTGTTATTTGAGCTTGATCAATTACTTAAGAACGATTAATCGATTATCAAAATTTGATTTGGTAAATTTTCTGGCCATCAACTGATCGATGAATCGACCAACTGATTCATTCTGAATCCTTAGTTATGCATTTTGCCACAGGTTTGAGAGGAAAAGTAAATAATTTGTTTCACCATTAACCAACAGTGCAACATATGGTATGTTATTTTGTGGTGGTTGTTTGTGTGCATAATACACACATGAATATGTGCCGAGCCTGTAGATTCGTTCAAAATGACTCGTCCCCAAGTGTTGCTGTACTATGGTTTCTCCCCTTACTATTACACCCAGAGGGGAAAGTGTAAAAGTAGATTTAGTGAAAAAGATTAGTCAAGTGAGACACCCCGGGGACTCCATTTCGAGTGGCCGGGACGGTGTAATAAGTGGGGTACAACAGGCTATGCTGAGTTTTTGTAATGCAGGGTGAGATTATACTTTTGTTTGGGTCAACAGAATCGATCTGTTATGTTGTGGATTTTGGTGCTGTATATTTGTGGTGGTTTTGTATTTATGGTTGTTTTGTTTTGCTTTCTGACACTTTGTTTTTGCACTTCAAGGCTACCACATCCACAGTGGCAGCTAACTCTTTATGCTGCCCTGAACACAAAACAAAACCATGCTAGCGTTACACTAGTGTTTCACTATTTACACTATATTATATAGTAGTAACCTACCTATTGAGACTGTTTGCTTATCAACACAGTGAGCTAATGAAAATAAGTAATACATAAATACTAAAATACATTTACTTGATGGTTATACATTGAAGTTTCACTTGGAATTAAGGTTTAAAGGACATTAAAGATGCTGTTTTATTATCAATTAACATCTGTGTCACATGACAGGAAATCCCATCTTTCCATTACAGATTTTGAGTCTGAGTTTCCTGTTGTGACAAACCAGTAGATATACAGATTGCATTTTTTTTAATGGATCCAACATGCCAGAAAGATCACGATGATGATGATGATAAAATAACTGATAAAACTAGAAATATATAAGTATATGCATCTCTTCGATGTCTTTGAAAAAAATATATCAAATATAAAATACAAAATAAAAATAATGTCTGTCTGTCTGCCTGTCTGTCTGTCTGCCAGCCAGCCAGCCAGCCAGCCATTTCTAGGATATTGGATGAAGTTAAGATAAATGAAAAACTTGATCTCTGTGTAGATACAGGAAATTAATAATAATTCCAGGTGAATGCTGGACAAACATTGAAACTCAAAACACACTTCAATCACATGAGTAAAGAGAACTATAGGACTGTGATTAAAATGCCATGCTGCACCACTGGTAAAGTTGATAGTTGTTTAATTAAAATCACCTCGCTCTTGAATTAAACCTACCTCTTTATAAGGGATCCTATCAGCTTTCATGGAGTAACTTTTTAAATAAATTTTTCTTTCCTTTTTAGAGTGTGTGTGTGTGTGTGTGTGTGTGTGTGTGTGTGTGTGTGTGTGTGTGAATGTGTGATTGTGTGTGTGTGTGTAAGTGTGTGTGTGTGTGTGTGTGTGTGAGTGTGTGTGTGTGTGTGTGTGTGTGAATGTGTGTGTGTGTG
>OOFG01063346.1:0-17465 GCA_900323295.1 Molva molva | reverse complement strand
AGTACTTCAGACCCTAATCCACTCTGTGTCTCCATGTTTGCCGTCGGCAGGTAAATTCGCAGAGGAGCTCTTTGAGGTGACGTCCTGCTATTTCCCTGTCGACTTCAGCCCTGTGAGTCGCTGTTTATTCAGCTGCCACACACACACCAAAGAACAAGATGAAACCCAATAAACGTAGCAGACACTAATGTCATCACAGACTTCCTGTGGCCTTGCTCGACCCCCGACCGGGGGGGGGGGGGGGAAACAATAACACAGGGGAGTGTCAATAAGCATCTGGGAGCAGACAGCTAGCCCACGTCACAGAGCCAACAAACCGGCGTCACACTCGGTCGTCCTATTTCAGAAGGCTAATGTGATAAATCTGCACAGGAAATGTCGTCTGTTTGCTCGCTCGCTTGCTTTGTCTCTGCCCGTGACGGGGTCACTGTGAGGACGGTTGCAAAACCAGACAAAAGCCGTAGTAGCTCTTGAATGACGCTGTTGATCATGTTTATCTTCACTGGCAAGTGGCATAAGGTTCGAGTAGTTAATGGAGCCTGATATCAGCTTTGCTATTCTGTTCTGCTTAAAGTCGGTGTAGAACATATTCAATAGGACTGATTATAATATTGTTTTTAATGCTGTTAATAATGCAGATGTTAGTTAATGCCGATACAAAATGGATATCTTAAAATGATGGCATATAACTATATGCCATAATTTTAAGATATTCATTCTTTCTGTAGATAATGATGCTCATACAATTATATAATGAAAATTATTTAGTTTGAAGTAGGGGAGCTTATCTTGGCAACTAGGCGCCTTGCCTGCTTTCATCAGGATATATCTTTACTACCTCCCCCCCGCTATCTCAAAGCACCCGAATTGTTTCCTTTTACAAAACTAACAAGCATTTTCTTTTCCATGTCTGTGACCCCTGACCCCTGACCCCTAGCCGCCTAATGACCCCCATGGCATCACTCAGGAAATACTGATCCTGTCTCTGAGGGATGTGCTCACTGGAACTCCACGCTTTGCTGAGGTACTTCAAAACACTACTTCTACTTCTAGTACTATACTAGTTATGCTGCTTTGGGATTTGTTTTTTCATTTCCTTCGCTATTCAATAGATTCATGTTATGTTTGGGCCTTTGTAAGATAACATGGGATAACACTTTATTAATCCCCAAAAATAATTTCAGTTGTCACAACCGCAACAAGAACAGTTCAAAGTAAGAGAAGGTGACATAAGAATACAAATATTATTTTAATCTGCCATTGAAATACATATTTTTATAGCTAGTTTACAATAGTTTTGGTCCGGCAGACATGCAAATATAATTCAGCAAGACATGTGCATTGTTGATTTTGGGTTTATCAGCTGTGTTATGATCCCAAATTGTTTTACTCTTAAAAAATATATTTCAACATCGCATAAAAAAACAAACGGCTGAACTGATTAGAAATGTTTCTTTTGGAAAGGGGAATACCTTTTGATAAGACCAACACTCCCCTTCAGTATCACTTCAAACGTTAATTGTTAATGCTGTTGCGTCTTCTGACCTACAAGTCACTCGACTCCTTGTCTGTTTTGGACCTCTTGTAGTTTCTCCTGCCCCTCATCATCGAGAAGCTGGATTCGGATATTCAGAGTGCTAAGATTGATTCACTTCAGACCCTGGTGAGTGAATTCCTCTTATTTTCCATTTCACAACGCTATCTCATATGCACTTTATTATTCTCAAACGTTTGCCAGGGTAGAAGTAATCCTACATAAAATAGCAAATGTCTATCTATAGGTTGTCTCCCACAATACATTATGGTTTGAGAACTAAAGATGGAATGTGAAATGCCAGTTGATTAGAAGACCAGCATCCCAAGGCTGCAGCTTCATTTTTAAGTAGTAGTTAAACGTTGTGGGCACAAAAAAAAGTCATTAAATTGTGAAGGAAATGAATGTGGAACAATGGCGTGGTCAAACAGTGTGGTTTCTTCTTCCCTTCCAGACGGCGTGCATGTCTACATACGAACACAAGGACCTCGCAGAATTCCTCTCTGGGCTTTGGACCTCCATACGCAGAGAGGTACGTTTTAGAGCAATTGAAATTGGCATAGAGGTTTGAGCAAACCAACGGCAAGCACAGGTGATTCGAGAATTTTTGAGGCTTTGTTTGACTTAATATTTGTATCGTACTGTTGTAAGTATTTCCTATAATTTAGTTGTACACAAGTAACTGTTATTTTGCAAATTGTTATTTTTTCTTTTCAACTTCCGTTTTCTAGCTCACTTTGTCCTGAAAGAGGCATCTGAACTAATCGGAACTAAGGCTAGCTAACTAAAATAATCAGAACTAAGGCAAGCTAACTAAGCTAATCTGAACCAAGGCTAGCTAACTAAGCTAATCTTAACCAAGGAGAGCTAACTGAGCTAATGCTCCTTTTCCCGGATGCCCAGGTCTTCCAGACGGCGAGCGAGCGCGTGGAGGGCGCTGGCTTGGCCGCCCTCACGGCTCTGACTTCCTGTCTGTCTCGCTCCATCCTCAGCTCCGACTCTGAAGACACCCTCAACACCTTCCTCGACGTGGTCCTCAAAGGTATTCTCTCCATTTAGACCATGTTCAACTTTCCTCTTATCATGTCATTTTTCTACCTCTCTACCTTTCTGTATCTCTGTGTTACTTTTAAACCCATTTTATTTGTTGTTGTTTTCCTTGTCAAGCCATTTTGTATTGCAGTTTTGCACCAAGATGAGGATCATGATTGGTTAACTCTTGATTGGTTCCTTTTAATTGGGCAACTATGAGTTTTGTCTCTCTGTAATAAAATCGGCCAATGTCTGCCCTCCACTGTTAATCCCAACCAAATGTATGATTTGTGTACGCTGTTCTCTGTGTGTCTCCAGACTGCCAGCATCACCTATGTGAGCCGGACCTGAAGCTGGTGTGGCCCAGTGCCAAGCTTCTTCAGGCTGCCTCTAGCGCCTCCTACAGGGCAAGTCATATAGTGGCAGTCGTCGTCATACCTGGTCTCGTGGAGCAGTACAACAGCAGGACTCAGGTATGTCAGGACAATGTGTGTGTGTGTGTATATATATATATATATATTTTATTTTATATATATATATTTATGAGGAATTTATCTCACTTCAATATAAATTTCATCCACTTTTATTTCTAAGAATTGTATGCCCTTAATAGGTATTTGCCGGTGCCTTGTAATAAAAATGCCAGTGTTCAGTCTGACTGTATTCTGACAAAAGAGTCGAGCATGAACAGTGCAGCGTGCTGATTGGGTGTTGGTCTGTGCTTCCTGTTCCTGCAGAGTACCCACAGGCGGACCATCCTGGAGGTGATGCAGGGTTTCATCCACACGGTGAAAAAAACCAGCCAATCAGCAGACAATGGTGAGTTTCTCCACCTCCGCTCATCTGAAACCATCTCATACACCATCTAATACACATTTTATAGGAATAGTCTAGATTTCACAAACCTTCCTAGACTGTCTTTTGTAGACATATTTGTTAGTGCAATGCATTTTTTATTGCAAATATTTCCGACCTACTCAGATGAGATCAACGACAAAATACACCTTCAGAACAGGAACTCATTAACGCCCCCCCTACCCCGCCATACCTCAAGTTTGAGTCATGTTGCTCTCTCTCTCTCCCTCCCCCATCCCCTCCCACCTCCCTCTCCCCCAGCTGAAAGTGTGCTGTTGGCCCACCGGGACACTCTGTGTGCCGTGGTGTTTTCGGCGCTGTCGGAGATCAACTCTGACCTCCAGGTCACGTCCATGCGGGTCCTTTCTGCTCTTGGACAGCAGACCGGTAGATAGCACAGAAGCACTTCCACACACTGTATGCATACATCAACAGTATCACCAAATGTTACCATCTTTGAGGAAAAGGTAGAAACAAAAATTGG
Source organism: Molva molva (assembly GCA_900323295.1). Taxonomy (NCBI): domain Eukaryota; kingdom Metazoa; phylum Chordata; class Actinopteri; order Gadiformes; family Lotidae; genus Molva; species Molva molva. The sequence continues at coordinate 13,560 of OOFG01063346.1, read as the reverse complement.
GTGTTTGCATACAATTATTGTAACAATGTTCACTGCTACACGCCACCTAGGTGGGTGCCACACTCAACCTAGGTGGCTTTTACCGGGCTCCTCCAGAACAAGGACACAGGGTGGTGATGTTGGAAACCGGTTTATTGTTGAGTTGGAAGTCATTGATTAATGAAGCAGATGGTCCATGCTGCCATGTCGGAGATCTCCCTGATTGTGTGTGGTGATGGCTGGTTTAACCTGTGCAAATTTGATTGCTTAATGTACAACAGGTGTGCGGCCTCACCCAGCCCCAGAGTCCAATCAGTCTGACTCGGGCCAGGTGAGGCTGCTTGAACCAGCCATCATCCACACACACTTCACAATGATCTGGTGGATTTAAATATTAAACTTGGAATTTATAGCGTTTATTTAATCTGTTGCTAGAAAGCAAAGCAGGGAGACGCATTCACATCATTATTTGCCTCGGCTTGAAGTCGCTATTGAAAAGTAATGCAATCTTAAAACCGTTAATGCAACTTCACCATAATTAGGCCTCTGGCAAGTGACGTCACTACATCAGCTTTGAGACGGTTTTCTCCCATGAAGACCTTCTTCTGACCTTCTCGTTCTCCTTCTTCATGTGATGTGTCTCTCTACCGCTCCAAGGTCTCCTGTTGGAGAGTGACGTGGAGCGGGCGGTGGATCACCTCAACAGACTCATCCTGGAGGAGGACGACAGCAGCGTCAGGTTAGATGAGGGCCAGTTCACTCACAAATTGAAGCAGAACATATTCCAAAATATCATTGCATTTCTCATAGCTACAATATGTGGATTTATACAGTTAAATGAATAGGCAGGCAGGACATTTAAATAAGATAACCTAAGATAACCGCGGTTTCAGTCATAGTATTCCGATTTTTAGTGTATCCATTTTTGGCTTTCAGTTCCTCAAAGACTTTGTTTGATTTACAGTTCTTCCTTTTAGAGATTAACCGATATTGGAAATCAAATGACCCTTTAAACCACATAATTTCCATGCCTGAGAGAGCTTTTATCTGTTCCGGTCTGTGTGTCCATCCAGTGTTTCCGTCATCGTATGTGCCGAATCTCTATCCAGACTGTACCCAACTGCATTTATCACCAAAATGGTACCAACACTCAAACAGGAAATCTTCTCTGGTAAGCTCTTGGTTCTGGCCTATAGTAGAGGTTCACCGAAATAGTAACCAAGTTGTGAAAGTCAAATGGCAGGAACAGTGCCCTCCCTGGTGGAACATGGGTTATTGCCATCACTGTATCAGACTAAAATAGAAGTGAGGTCACTTTCCCTACTCACCCTATCCTGTGCCTATAATTATAGATTGAGCAGACGTTTTATCCATAGTGACTTACAGTGAAATCGGATGCATGTCTTTCAGGAGTAGGTAGGGGTTAGGCATCATGCTCAAGGATTTCCTACAGGTAGACTGCAGATATTGAGGGGGTCAAACCCAGAACCCTTCGGCTGGGTGTCAAACACCGAAATCACTGCCCCTATAAATGTATAGCATATTATCCATAGCAAATACATTATGAGCATGGTGGTGGGCCCCAGTGGGAATTGAACCCCTAACCCTGGCCATGTCAATACCATGCTCTCTTGTCTAGATAGACTACCTGCCACTCATTTTATCCAATGAGAAACTTGAATTGTGTTTGGTGGTGTTCATGGGATTTATCTTTTACCGTGTTGCAAGTCTCACACATCAGACTTGAGATTAATATCTAAAGTCTGATGGCAGGTGAGCCCAGATCACATTCTGTGCCTTCTCCCTTCCTAGAAGCTCTGCTATAACATCAGGTAGAACAGCTGGATCCAAGATTACCGTATTGTTAACGAGTATTCTTTTGCAAATGAAACATCTTCCTCTGCTGCGCCTCAGAGCCCATGGTCCAAGAGGACGATAGCGAACCATCAAATGAGAGCTCCCAGCATGCAGTGCGTCAGCGGTGTGTGTCCGCCCTGGCGGCCGTGTCCACCCATCCAAGCGTTGCCCAGGAAAGTGCGCCTGTCCTCCTTGAGGTCCTCAGCTCAGCACACACAGGCAAGCTGATAAGACAGCAATTAAGTCTCTCTCTCTCTCTCTCTCTCTCTCGACTAGCTGGTGTATAACAAGTGCTTTGTGGCCTATATATGATTTAGAAATATGTTTAATATATATCTATGCATAATGGTCAACAATGTATAGTTTCAATGATAGCATGTAGAATATACTGTTGATAATGTCTACCCCAACTGTTGTATTAAACTACAACATTTATCTTTTACATTTGATTACTGTCCTGTACTTTCTGTTGTGACACCCACATTTCCTGTCTGGGATTAATAATTGGGATTAAATGAAGGTGCTATCTTATCTTGCTGCAGGCAGCGGGGGATTCTCTGTGGAGGAGGTGGTGGCCGTGTGCTTCAGCCTCCAGAGGATAGCCGATCAAGCGCTGGACTCTGAGGAGACTGGGCGCTTCTTTTATGACATCATCATCCCGCGACTGCTGACTCTGGCTCTACAGGCAGCGCTTCAAGGTATGCAAAAGCTGCCAGGAAATTACAAAATATGAGGCTATATTGAATTGGCCGTATTAGCAAACCCTACATATGCACTCAACCGTTAAAATTGCATTGCATTTTTACAAAGGATTCAAACTGGCAACTCTCCTCTCGCAAGCTTCAGTCTCTTATCAGTGCAACGATCCTTAATGAATCCTAAATGGATATGTAGGATTTAGGACAGTGTTGTTTTGAAACACATTTGAATTAAATTGAGTGAACCTGGTGTTCCTGTTTTGACAGGTGAGGGGTCTTCTGGGCATCGTAGTCCTCTGGTGGAGGAGGCGGTCCTGTCTGCCATGGTGGGAGTCATCAGCACCGCCTGTGCTAAACTACAACCCGAGTCAGTACTACTTTATACACTCCTGGAACTTCAAATCAACCCAATAAGACATGCCAAAGAAATGCCAATAGTAAAACACTTTTGGTCAGACCTATTTTAACTAGTGTCTAAAGAATAAACCTTATGCACCTTATCTGCTCATTCTACCCATTCATTTGTTTTCTGACTAAATCAATTTGGTAAAATGTTAGTAAAAATCAATTTGGAAAAATACTAGAAAATTTAATTGGAACAAAATGCAGTGAAAAATCGACATTGCAAAACACTTAAAGTATTAATTTGATATAAACCCACAATAATCTAAAAGTAGTCTAAAGTCTTTTTGTTGTTATTGACATATGTCGTCAATAACTTGGTTCACAGTGAAAACTGATATCATCTCGTATCCGTTCCCCTCCCCCCAGCGTCTTTGTCTGTTGTCTCGGCTCGTGAAGTCACACAGTGGTGAAGTTTGGTAAGGCTGATGTGGTTTCCTGTTTATCATCAGGCTGGCCGGGAAAATGGCTTCTAGGGCGGTATCTCTCTTCCTGGAGGATGACGTGTCCTTCCTGTCTAACAACTCCCTCCCTCCACACATCCAGCTGCTTAAGGTCAGAAAGATGCACGATGTCTTGGTTCACGTAGGTCTGGTTATTCTTGGTCTTCAATGAGTGTACACTGCAGGTTGGTCGGTGTAGCATGGCGTAAGTTGTGTAGTTGCTTCATCAAAATGTGTCACTTTTTTTACAAAGTGACTATCAAAAGTCTGTAGTTGGGAGCATGAAGCCCTTCATACAGTCTATTTCTTTGTATTGTTTATGCAGAACTTTTGAGACGGCAATACATTTTGTCTTCATTTATTCTTAGTTCTCTCATTCTCTCATACTCTCATACAGGGAAACTCTTCTGTTTCCTCATAGAGGTGTAATGCAAAGGAAAAAATCGGTCCTCCGATCCAATAAAGTATATCAATAATCCATTGTTGTCTCTGATGCGGCTTTCCACTCACTTCAGATGTGATAAGCATCTTAACCTAGTGGAGACGTTCACTACTCTGGATGTGTTTCTCTGCTTCTCCAACAGCAGGGGGAGTCCTCGAGTCGCTCCCAGATGGTGTGTCTGCTCATGGCCTGTGTGTGTTCCCTGCCTCGCAACGTAAGTCAACCTTAACGCTTCCCATCCATAGACATGGCAAACGATTACTTTTTCCATAATGGTGAAACACAATTCCTTTGCAAGTATCTGGGTAAAGGTATCTCGGGAAGATCGTTTAAATCTTGTTGTCTATCTACTAAGAACATGATATATAATAATAATAATATTGCCGGTTCAAAACTAAAAACGTAACGTATGTGTGTTTGTTGTCCTTTTCACGCCTGTTACGTTGATGTTGTCTAATGCTGCTTTCTTGGCCAGGTCACCATTGAAAGCGTATGTTTAATCCAAATGAGACCTACCGGGTAAAATAGTAACCTTCACTATTAGGGCTGCAGCTAACGACCGTATTGATAACCCATCATCCAGGTGGAGGTGCCCCAGGTGGAGCGACTGATGGAGCAGCTGGAGGAGCTGAGCATCACCTGTAGCCACGTCCTGTCCTACACCTCCGCCGCCAAGTGCTACGCCGGCCTGGTCAACAAGAGACCCGCGGGTCAGTTCAGTCAGCTCACACTGGCCCACGAGGCCGGAGGAACAGAACCATACAAAATGTCGGAATTTGCTTTCACGTTGGAAATACGTCTGACCGTTTTTCTCAAAAGTTAAACTCTCAACTGGTCATCTATCTCTAAATGTGTTTAGCCAGCTCTCAATATATGCATTTATGCTGTGTTTAGATGATATCTTTACAGGATAGTTCCAGGGGAATATTGTATCCAAATCCTTTTGTCTATTGCCTATAGGTTGTTTATAGTTTTCCGGTTGTTTGTGTTTTTCAGGTGACTCTCTTAACGCCTTGATCCAGCGCAGCACCAAGAGAGTGTCCAGTGAGTTGGACTCCCCGGCTTCTCCTCAACGCACCCAGGCCTTCACCCTCCTGCTCTGGGTAAGACCTCCGCCAGCTCCCCTCTTCATCCAACAACTACAACGTGTTTGTTTGTTAGTAGGAAGGAGGGATGGACGATTCCAGTCTCAATTGTCAATCGTTTCAGAATGAAAATCGCACAAAAGAAACCATATATTTTTCCATCGTCTTTGATACGAGAAATGGTTCAGACCAAAGAAATCGAACCGATTGTATGGACAGGCTTTTCAATACAAATAAACAACGTACAAAGTCACTTAAGTAAATAGTTTATTCGATACCACAGCCGGGGTTCAAATACCTTGATTTTTAGAGTTTATTTTTTTGAATGGATGTGATGGAATCTAGAATGGACTCTTTAGGAGTTGACTCTCCAGTCGCAGTAGGAAAGCTTGAGACACTGAGTGCCGCTTGATCGTACAATTACACAATATTGAAAGTCATTTTTAAAGTAAAGTAAAGAACCGGGTTGTTTATACTGTGAGAAGTTACATGGATCCGCATCCCTGTAGGTGTTTGAGGGGGTAACATAGGACACCTGATACACATGGGTCTGTGATTATCCAGTCAATTCTCATCTCTTTGTCTTCAGCTGGCCAAGGGCCTGCTGCTCAGATACCACCCTCTTTCTACGGCACTGACGGACAAGGTAAGACACAACACACGTGGACACACGGTAGTGTGTAATAGTGTTATTATTTATCCCTGATTTCCCGTCTATGATTATTAAAGTCCTATCTAATCTGATTAGTGTATGAGAAATTCATCTTATCTCAAAATTAAACTTAAAATCCCAACACAACAAACTGCTTGGTGTGTATTGCCCCCCAAACAAGTGTGTGTGTGTGTGTGTGTGTGTGTGCGTGTGCGTGTGTAGCTCTTCTCCCTGCTGGGGGACCCTGAGCTGGGGCAGCGGGCGGGCGAAGGCTTTTCCCTGCTCATGAGGGACTCGGCCGACGTCCTGAACCGCGGTTGCCACGCCGACGTGCGCATCATGTACCGCCAGCGCTTCTTCACCGAGAACTCGGACAAGCTGCTGCAGGGGTTCAACTCCGCCGCGTCAGGTACCAGCGTTGTAGCACGACCTACTTTCGTTTTGTACATTTGAATGTTTGTAATGTAATGTATATCTTTTTTTTTTTTCCCCTTCAATAGACAGAAAGTCATCTTACCTGAAAGCCCTGTCTCACCTGGTCAGCAGCCTGCCCAAAGAGGTGCAGCTCACCGAGTTACCAGCGGTGAGTAGAACGTCACAGGCATCCCCGGAGTTGACATGCATGTGACCATGGAGTGACCACAAGAAAGGGAGTCGGCTGGTCACGTTGACGTCTGCTTCAGTAACGACTGAAGCTTTCATTCGCTCCCGATTACAACCAGAGGACTCAAAACGCAGGAATGGGTGTTTCTTTGTCTAATGATTCTGATCGATCTACAAAAGGACCTTGACCAGGCTAGGGAACTCTGCCTCAGCCACATCGTGGCTATGGTCCTCACATTAGGCTCTCTGCTCATTCTGAGTTCTCCCTGAACGTGTGTTGATTTCAAACTTGGTAATATATATACTGTTGCAATTCCCCTTCGGTTCCTGCAGAGGGCGGTGTTTCACACAATGTTAAACGTGACACCGTTCTCCTTCCAGCTCCTATCCGTGCTGCTAGAGGCGTTGTCGTGTCCGGACCAGGAGGTCCAGCTGTCCACTCTGTCCTGCCTGGAGCCCGTCCTCATGGAGCCTCCAGCCGCTCTCATCCAGCAGCTGGAGGCCCTGGTCACCAGGCTGCTGGCCCTCACCTGCAGCGCCACCATGGTCAGTAGTGGGTGGTGCGTTATGAACAAGAGCACACTAGGCTCAAGAGGAGCTATACATGCTAAATGCTGACTGTCCCCCCCACTCTTGCAAATGTGATTGTAATTATTTCTTTATTCGCTTCCTCTCTCTCTTCATCTCTTCCTCTCTCTTTATCTCTTCCTTTTTTTATCTCTTCCTTTCCTTTCCGTTCTGTTTTGATCTTTCTTTCTTCCAGACTGTGAGAATAGCGTCATTGCGGTGTCTCCATGCCATGTCGCGCTTCCCTGAGCACGAGGTAAATCAATAATTTATACTGACCCTGTTAGCCGTGTGGGTGTGTTCCAGGTGATAACCCCTAGTTCTGTGTTAGCCCTGTTTAACCATGTGGGTGTGTTCCAGGTGTTAACCCCTAGTTCTGTGTTAGCCCTGTTTAACCATGTGGGTGTAGTCCAGGTGATATCCCCTAGTTTTATGTTAGCCCTGTTTAACTATGTGGTTATGGGTGTTTTCCAGGTGTTGCCTGTAGCTCTGTGTTAAGTGTGGTTGTGGGTGTGTTCCAGGTGTTGCCTGTAGCTCTGTGTTAACAGTGTGGTTGTGGGTGTGTTCCAGGTGATGCCTGTAGCTCTGTGTTAAGTGTGGTTGTGGGTGTGTTCCAGGTGTTGCCTGTAGCTCTGTGTTAAGTGTGGTTGTGGGTGTGTTCCAGGTGTTAACTGTAGCTCTGTGTTAACAGTGTGGTTATGGGTGTGTTCCAGGTGATGCCTGTAGCTCTGTGTTAACAGTGTGGTTGTGGGTGTGTTCCAGGTGATGCCTGTAGCTCTGTGTTAAGTGTGGTTGTGGGTGTGTTCCAGGTGTTGCCTGTAGCTCTGTGTTAACAGTGTGGTTATGGGTGTGTTCCAGGTGATGCCTGTAGCTCTGTGTTAAGTGTGGTTGTGGGTGTGTTCCAGGTGTTGCCTGTAGCTCTGTGTTAACAGTGTGGTTATGGGTGTGTTCCAGGTGATGCCTGTAGCTCTGTGTTAAGTGTGGTTGTGGGTGTGTTCCAGGTGTTGCCTGTAGCTCTGTGTTAAGTGTGGTTGTGGGTGTGTTCCAGGTGATACCGCTGCGGGCCAGAGTTCTGCGGGCGCTGGCCAAGCCTCTGGACGACAACAAGAGGCTGGTGAGGAGCGAGGCGGTGCTGGCTCGGGCAGAATGGTGAGGCCAACGTCAGAACTAAGAAATACAGTTTAGGTTTACTTTCAGGGTGAATGTCAAGTGAATTTCAATCAGGTGTATTGGACTTGGAGCTTTTTTATTTTAAAATTGAACAAAAAAAGCTCATTGCTTTTAATGGTTTAAGATAAAATATGCTAGTTAATTAGCGCTTTACTAACCCAGTTATCTAGGGACAAGTGTTTCCTGCTCTGTTTGTGTTTTTATGGTCTTCACATTGTAGCCTGAAGGCAGCTTCTATCTATGTGCTCCTTAGGTTCCTCTTGGGAAGCCCAGGTGGGAGCTGATCTTCTTGGTTAAAGGAAGTGGCGAGAGAACTTCACAATAAGAGCCCCAGAAGACTCTGAATTCCATTCACCAGGGCCTTCAACTGGGACAACACACCCAAAATTGATTTACACTCGCTTTTACAAATATAAAAATCTATTTCCGTAGGTTTTTAACACTTTCTTTACTATTATTATTTGCCTTTTTGTTTATGAACGCACAATTGAGAAGATTGTGGCAATGTTCACATTGTCATGGTGCTCAAAACCGTAGGTAGATTAAAATAAAATGAAGATTATGAAATGTATTTGACAGACACGGATTGAGTCCATCCCAAGTAGCCGCTATTACTTGGTTTACAATCGTTATGTGCCATTATGTAATGGGAACAGAGCAGCAAGACAGAATGACATGCTGCAGCAGAAATATGCCTCTTTGCTCATGGGTAAATAAAAACTTCTGACCGATAAATGAATTGATACAAGATGGAATGTATAGTAGTAAATTAAATATGAAATAGTACATTTTAACATGCTGTGTAGGTCTACACAAGGCAGAGTTTAAAGGTTTCGGTTTGAAAAGAAAGCGCACACACACTGGGCATCGCATGTATGTGTAGCCGCCAGCGTCAAATAACGGCCAAGCATGAATAACTAGAATGTCTCAAAGGAGCACTTGAGGAAATGGTACAAAAAAAAAAAGGCTCTTCAATACAACATGCATATCGTACCCAACCAGTCCCCCTTGGGTCTCCGTTCACATGTCTTGATGTTGTCATACAAATTGTTAGACATTCATATCACAAATGCCAAACCTTGAGCACCTCAGTCTATCGATTGATTACAAAAACAACTTTAATGTTATTTTTTTCACGCCAGCTTTGGGTCTATGTAAGTCAAGTATTAACATTGAACAGATGCAGACAGGAAGTAGGATTCACCAGGATTTGAAGGAGGAGGGTGATGCGGCTCAAGATGATTGCATTACAATAAGGTCAACTAACTGTGTACCTCACTGAATAACGCCATGGATGTATGGATATTTAAAATGTTTAAAATGTTGGGTTAGCATGTTATTAAACTCTTTTTTTGTAATTGGTATAAAATGTCTTCATTTTAATTTCACAAGGCTTAAATAGACACTTTCATCAATTGCACTCAAAATGTTTTTCTATATTAAAAAAAATCGATGTGCTCTCCAATGAGAGCACAGCTCTCATTGGTTAATAAAACCACTTTCACTATGGCAACCAAGGGGAATACTCACCATGCTGATATGCAGTTACTCCATACATAAAAGTCCCCTTCCAGGCTGGTAATTTTCACAAGGCAAAAACAATTATCGACTCATTCACATTCAACAGGAACTCTAAACAAAGCTGAAATACATGTTTAAAACGATGGAAAAAGGTCCTTGACTTGCATTGTAAAGCTCTAGCATTTGTTTCTTTAAAACGAATGGAATAAATCACTCAGTATGTTTATCTTAGCATATGTCACCGTTCGATCTTGAAAGGTATTTTTTTTACTGAAACAGCAAGTCTCCATTAAACAGTTGAGTCTTCCAATGGACATTTCTCTGAACAGTCTACAGTTTTGCAGCAAGTCTTTTTGGCACCATGCAGATTCAAACCAGTGTCGGTAGTGAACCCTAATGGTCGACGACCATTATAACCATGTGACCTTAGAGGGAAGGTCAGGATAGCCAGACATCGTTTCCTTCCATTTGTTGATTACAAAAAGAAGTAAATAAATATTTGGTTTTTCTTCAAACATGATTAAGAGCTCGATAGCTGTTGTCAAACTGCATTGTGGTAGCCGTCATGGGTCACCCAAGCCTATCTCATTTCTCCAGAACATTCCCACTTAGTTGTGCTTCATTTCCACTGGAGAAATAAAATATTAAATTGCTTTTTCTCTGCACTCAACAAAGCCTAGTTAAACTTGCAAAGAAAAACAGCTAAAATATGAATGAATAGAATCACAATATGAAATCAAATTAATCTAACATGACGTAAGCTTGCTTAGCAGGGCTTGGCCCAAATTTAAAAAAAAGTACAGTTTGATGTTAATGGAACAAAGTATAAAACTGCTGGACTAGCCAACTGGAAAGCACTGAAAGGTGCTAATTCCAGGTGTGAATGTATGTTAAGGGTATAAAAAAATAAAACCTGATCTTAAAGAAAATAAGATAAGGGAACAGGATATAAAAAAAAGGAAAGGTAAAGCCTCAAACAAAGCAAAAACCAACAAATATTTGACAAAACCATAGACGTCAAAATTCCAGCAACAACCATTCAGACACACACCCCAACATGCCTACTCGCTTTGCTTTCAGAAACGACCTCCTCAAAACTAAACCGTGGCTTCTTCAACGTTTGGATCTCATTTGGGCCAATGTAAAGCGATAATGAAGATAAAAAAGCCCTATGTCCTACGCAATGTACTAAAGCAGCCTCAGAAGCAAAGTTGATCATCAGAATCATTCTTCATCTTCAACTGGAGGGTCCGTCGCTGGTGTTGGACAGAAGCCAACTAAACTACATTTAAAAGCCAGGAGAGAAACGAAAACAAGTAATGTATCTGGAAGTCCTCCTGTCCCCCAGTAGACAGTCAGTCAAATGATGGAGGTTCAGACGGAGCCTGGACACGGCTAGAACTTGATGCAGTAACTATTCCACCGCAGGGTCCCTGGAGGGTCAGATGGCCATGGGGTCCTTCCTGGTGTACGTGCAGTTCCATGTGATCCCGTCCCCCACGGGGGGGTGGCTGGAAGGCAGGAGCACCCGTGTCACCCAGTGACTAGAGAGGTGAGAGGACCTGTGTTAAGCTATTGATATAACATGCCATATGGTGGAAGCTTTAACAATCAAACCCCTTTCCCCAGCAGTGTTATGGTGATGCTCTACCATTTTACATTATATATACCTACTACTGTACTAACCTTTTTACAAAGTTTTATATCATTTATATGTCTTTCAAGGCAACTACTTTCCTGAACCCCTTTAAATAAATCAATAGTCACTTTCAAAAGTGGCAGTTGACATTAGAAAATCAACGTCTTTCTCATTTTCCCCAGTTCCCATCAAGAGCTCACCTGGGCTTCTCCACACTAAACATGATCTTCCAGTTGGTTAGTGGGCCGTGGTGGTATGGGTTTCTGAAGACCTGCATTCAAAAAAGGAGAAAATAAATCAGCCAACACATATTTAGACATAGAAAGATAGAGATAGTAAGAGCTTTAGCGAGAACGAGTTAGAGCTATAGAGATAGTTATATAAAAGATAGATATTTAGAGGCACATAGAGAAAGCCAAATAGGTGATCACCCAAGTAGACGAGATGTACACTTAGTGACTCACCCAGTGTAATGGGCAGCCATTAAAGAAACACAGAGGCCACTGTATAATCATGCCTACGGGACTCAAAACACGTATTAAACTAGCAGTTAACTCAAACATGCAGGGACCAGGACGTCACCTTGCCAAGCTCCTTCAGCCGCCTAATCTCCTTGCGGTTGATGTGGCGCTCCACGCTGGTCTCCCCTCTGCTGATGAGGATGCCGTGCCAAAGGGTCAGCGCCCCCAGAGCTACCGCCACCGAGCTGCGAGGAGGACACATTACACCCCCTGACCCAACTACACAACTACAACAGAGACAATTATTTACCACTTTTGTTCAAAGAGACTAGGGCTGCGACTTACAATTATTTTTATAGTCGATTAATGTAACGATTTTTCCTATGAATCGATTTATCCTTTCGTCTATGAAATGTCATAAATAATAACAAATGCCATCACAAGTTCCCAGCGTCCAAAGTAATGTCTTAAAATTGCTTCCTTTATCAGACAAGCAGCCAAGAAAAACTAAACTATTATATAAAGTATAAACTACTTTTATAATGATCCATGAACCAAATATTTGAATTGAACTGCAACATTAAGCAGCAAATGTTTTTGATTTGTACTTGATAAATTACTTAATCAATTAAAATCGATTATCAAAATTTGATTTTTGATACATTTTCTGTCTCTCCACAAATCGTTGCAGCCCCTAAAAGAGACTTTACAGTGAAAACAGAGGAAGGATGTCATCAAGGAGCAGGTAGGAGGTTAAAGCAGCAGCTCAACGATGCCTACAGGTTAACCTCATTCCCAGGCAATCATCTCACAAGGGGGAACACCCGGAGGCGTAATGGCGCACGCTTCGAATTGGGATATCCCTTTCTGTTACATGGAATTTGGAATATGTTTTTGTCAAATTCTTTGTAAAAAAAAAAAAAACACGTCATTGTTATTCTTCTCATCTTCTTTTTTTCACTCTGGTAGTGTTAACTGACGTGAAGTAAGGGATCAGAAATTGGTAGTAGGAGGGACCAGAGATGACTGGGGATGCTTATCCAATATTGGGGGCTGGAACCGAGTGCCTTTTGGCTAAGAGTCAGCACCCTATCCACTACACTATCCAGTCATATTAAACGTAGCAAATTATTCATTATTTCACTATTTCTATAGTTTATATCCGCCATCTGGAAAGGACAAGCCGGTTAAACAGTGTAACTCTGGACAGGGTAACATGTTAAAGAGAAAGTGTTTAGAGAGGAGACGTTTCCTGACCTGGTCAGCACCCAGAGGAACACGATAGCCTTGTGAGAGGTGGTTTCTCTGAAGGTGAAGGGTGGAGGGGAGGGCTTGAATAATTCCTGCAAATAAAGTTAAAAGCGGTTAAGCAAATTGCATACAACAGTGTTAACCGTTTATGTACGTATGTCCACATTTAGTATGATAGATTGTTTATTCCCAGTGCGTTACAATACTTTTTTTTATGTGGAATAAGTCCCAACAACCATTTAACTCAACTTTAGGAATAAAACCGTCAACTTAACAATGGGTTAGTTCACACATCCAAATCAATGGGACACAACTCCTAATATGGGCAGAAAACACGATGGTAGGACCCGGAGAATCTCCAAACAGCCAATGAAATTGGTACTCCAGGTTATATGTTTACCATCTGGCCATCAATCAATGTTTAGATGAACCCATTTTCCTGAACTACGGTGAACATGAGACCAGCCAACAGATACTAGCTGCAGTCTCCCGTTTCACTTGCTGCTGTTTGCCATCCGAGCTTATGCTGTTGATCTCCCTTTTTATCTCTGTACACATCTCCCCAACCACCTCTCTCCACCCCCTGAAGGTAAAATCCTACATAGAGGCACATCACTAATTGCGTACTGTAAGGTTAGCCTTAACAAACCGCCCCGTCTCCTGCAACCACACGCTGAATCAACACGTTTTGTGTTGTCTGGAATGCAGAGATATTCATCACCTTCAGCGCTTCGTATTCGCTGTTTTCCATTCTGCATTGTCGCTGTTGTTAGTAGCTGTGCAAGTCCCT
>OOFG01063341.1:0-16481 GCA_900323295.1 Molva molva | reverse complement strand
GGCGGTTCATGGGGGTATACCAGAGATATGGATTTCGCTTTGTTATACCCACAAGTCAAATTAGGAAAACATTTTTTTTTTATTTGTTGAATTTTATTATTTATTTATTTATTATTATTATATGTGGTGATTGTTGCTGATAAAGTTAAGACCCCAATAGAAGTAAGCCTTGGCTTCTTCCATTTTAAATGCCAAGCCATTATGTGCGCCACTTATGTACTTGACTTGAGTAGTGTGTCGGTTAAAGCCAAAGGGGTTTTGGCTTTAATTATTTAAAGCTGAAAAATGATTACAGAGAGACTTCATGTTTGTTCCTAGTTTACCTCCAAGTCCATTTCTGCCATTTACATTTCTTCATAAGTGCGTGTTAGTATATTGATATCAAAAGCATATCGATTTTTCAAACACGAGAAACATGTTGGCAGCTATCTTCACCACGGCCGCTGGCCTACCTACCTGGTTTTGGGTCATGGCATCCTGAACAGCCTGAGTGGTGGGCTGGACCGGTCCTGGGTTCAGAACCAGCTGGTCCAGCCAGGACAACAGACCCTTCAGCCCCTCCTGAACGCTGACCGACTGGGCCACGGCTGTCTGCAGCTGCTCGGCCCTCTCCGACACCGACGCAGACAGCGTGTCGAACCTTCTCTCCAGGCCATCTGAAGGAGAAATTGAGCAGAGAAAAATAATTGCTGGTTGTAGTCAAAATGTCGTTTTTTCTGAAACCTTAACACCCTAGATTTAGATTTAATATTTTTCCAACAGATATGAACACAAAAAAACATAAATTAGGCTTCAATTCAAGACCAATGTATTCTTTGCATTACTGTAAATCAGTTGAGAACCAACAGCTTTTTTGTGAGCCACTAGATGGCGCTGTTGTGCGCCCGATGGGCCCAGCCCCTACCTGCGGTGCAGAGGATGTCCACAGCCTTGAGGGAGGGGGATTCCTCTGTGCTGACCAGCTCCCTGCCCGCTCTCTTCACCCTCTCCAGCTGCACTGAACGGGCTGCCAGCTCATCCTGCAACAGCTGGGGAGGGGGGGAAAACAAAGATATACAAAATAATTTGCATATAAGAAAATGCATATATCAGCAAAGTATCAGCCAAATATCCACAGTTAATTAAAGAAAATATTATTATTTGTCGAGAAAACATGACAAGGAAATCTTGGATTCTCTGCAATTCTAATCATTTTTGTGAGAATAAATATAATTAAATTTCACGAGAACAAGGGAAGATGTGTGTGCGTGTGCATGTGCGTGTGCGTATCCCACCTGTACTTGTCGGAGTGTGTTCTGCAGGTTCTGGGGGTTGGTGTCCCCGCTGGGCCGGGCCGTGTCCTGGTCCTGCTCCTGGCTGCTGAGCCAGGAGTGGAGCGACACCGCCTCGTCCTGGTACTGCTGGTAGCGCTCCAGCAGCCCGGACAGACGGCCGCCCAGATCAGAGGACTGCAGAGAGAGAGAGAGACATAGGGAGGGAGAGAGAGAGACATAGGGAGGGAGAGAGAGAGACAGAGGGAGGGAGAGAGAGACATAGGGAGGGAGAGAGAGACATAGGGAGGAGGGTGTAAGCCAGTGTATCTGTGGTGGCCTACCTTGGTGTAAAGGCTAGTGTATCTGTGGGCCTACCTTGGTGTGTAGGCCAGTGTATCTGGGTGGGCCTACCTTGGTGTGTAGGCCAGTGTATCTGTGTAGGCCTACCTTGGTGTGTAGGCCTACCTTGGTGTGTAGGCCAGTGTATCGGTGTAGGCCTACCTTGGTGTGTAGGCCTACCTTGGTGTGTAGGCCAGTGTATCTGGGTGGGCCTACCTTGGTGTGTAGGCCAGTGTATCTGTGGAGGCCTACCTTGGTGTGTAGGCCAGTGTATCTGTGGAGGCCTACCTTGGTGTGTAGGCCAGTGTATCTGTGGTTGGCGTCGTGCAGTTTGTCCGTCACTAGCTGCTTGGTGCTGTCCAGCGCCGGGTCCGAACCACCCGCCTGCTCCAGCGCCCCCTGCACCGAGTCCAGAACCTTCTGACCCGAGATGGACACGAAGCGCAGGTCCGCCTTGTGGCAGATCACCTCCTCAGCCAGCTGGAGGGGGGGGTAGGGGAACCAGGTTAGAGGAACCAGGTTAGAAGAACCAGGTTATCGCTCAGCATGGAAGGGCGATCGATGTGCGAGAGAACGTCACTCTCGTCTTGAGTAGCGAGCTTCTTGCGCGAGCTTCTACCTTCTTGTGTTCCTCCAGCCGTCCCTTCAGCCCCTGCGCGTCGGTCTCTCCTTCCCCCAGGGAATGCAGCTCCTGCTCGCTCTGTTCCAGCCAGGTGCCCAGACTGCCGTGCTCCAGGAGGAACTTGGACAGCTCGTCCCGCAGAACCTCCGATTTCCTCAGGCGATCCTGGAGGGGGACACAGAGAGCGGTGATGCAAGCTCTTGCCAGATCAGTCTTTTAAGATACAATGTACTGTATTAATCTCAGACCAAATATTAAGGATGTAATACATGATCAGTCCGACGTTACTATTAATAAATGTGCTGCATTGTAAGCTACTGAGTGCAGGAGTTTCTTCAATTCATACAGATTTTTTCGGGATACAATTATATAAAATGTAATTTTGGCTTTATTTTAATATTTATATATTCAAATAATATATAAATAAAGTGTATTTGAAATATGATTTTGTTGCGTTGTATTTAATTGTTTAAATCTATGCCCTGCTATAGTTGGTGTTTGCCAATGGAAATCCACTGCGCAACCCACCATCCCATCTGCATTCTGTACTTCAGTCTGCTGACTCTGTTTGGATGAAGAGCCAACAGTAGAGACTGCAGAGAGAGAGAGCAGTGATGCACTATACCTGGCAGTTCTGCAGCTTGCTCTGGTGCTGAGCCTGCAGCTGGTCCAGAGAGGCCCGGAGGCGGCGCTTCTCCTCGGGGGGCACCGCCGAGTCGGGCTGCTCCAGCAGGGAGCGCGTGGACTGGGCCACTTGCAGCAACTGGGCCTGCTGGGCCTGGAGCTGCTGCATCTCCGCCTGATGGGGTCGAAGGGGATCGGGTTGAGAAACATTAGGGGCTTAAAGGATGAGGTCAAGTTACAGCAGGGCTCAGAGAAAGGTATGGAAATGTAAAACAATGTGTGAAATAAACTATAAACTTATAAAGCTACAGACGTAGCATCTTTGTATGATACTATTTTTATTATTGAACTATGAAAATACACAGATATTATTTGAGCATACATTTTGTCAAAGAATTCCACAGTTATGTTAAATAACGCAAACAAAAAACCCTGCCATCAAGCCGTGTCTGACCTGTAGCATGTCTGTGTGTGACTGTAGAGCGCCCTCTGGCTGTGTGGAAGAGAACCGCCCGTCTATGACATCTTCAGCAGACGCGCTGCACCTGGTGGCGGCTGCCTTCACAGCAGGCTGGCTGAGGGAGGACAGGCCTTCCAGCATGGCATCGATCTGTCCCCGAGTCTCCTGGAGGTCCTCCTCTGCCTTAGCCTGGAGAGGAGGAGGAGGAGGAGAGGGTGAGAGGATGAGATGATGAGGAAAGGACAAAAGTGGAGAGGAGCAGAGTGGGGAGTTCAACTTCAACTTGATCAACACCAATAGTTTTATTAGCCAATATTAAATTCAAACTTAAAATGTGCATCTCAACATTGTGAGGTCAAGAAAACAAAGAGAGAAACCTGTTTAGTTCCATCAACAAAATATTTCAAGAAATTACTTTACAATGAATATGCGAACAACACTATATAAATAATACTCTTATTTATTTATGACTCCATTTCCCATGAACCCCCTCTGCTCCCCTTACCCTCTGTGTGTTCTGCTGGAGCGTGGTGCTGATGGCCGTGTCCAGCTGGGTGACCGAGGCGTTGGCAGAGTCCGTCAGGGCACCGTACTGCTCTTTCATCTTGCGTAGCGCCTCCTGCAGGCTCTCCCTCTCCTTGGGGCTCAAGCAGTCCCCTCGCTCCGACAGGAAGTCCTCCACCGAGCGGATGGTCCCAGCCACGCCCTCGGCTTTGCTCTGAAGCTCCTTCTGCACCTCCTGGATGAGGAAGGGAGAGGGAGAGGGAGAGGGAGAGAGATTGATGCTAATATAAAGAAAATGTAGATTTATGTGTGTTTGTGGCCACATGCTACCCAACACAGTGGTACGTAGAAATGTTTTGGTTGAGACAGTTAGATATAGAGGCTGAAGACATGATTGATTGTGAATAGAGTGAATACTTTGACGAGTAGAGAGATACAATAATAAAGCTTAAATTGTATAAAATGATCATTCGTCTATTCAAATTGTATTGGCATATGTTAGGTCATTTTGAGTCTATGTGTTGTGAATAAAGATCAATAAAGATCTATTTAAAGTTTTCAGTACCTTGAGTTCCTTCTGCTTCTCTTGCAAGACATCCACATCACCTGACTCTGCACCGGCTTTCTGATTGGCCAACATGCTGGCGGCTCCAGCCAACCACACATTGAGGCCTTCTAGTTTCTGAGAGCACTCTGCTTTCTGCTGCTTGACCACCTGAGAGACAGAAAAGGTGGAGGAAGGAAAGAAGGATGGCCCACAGAAATATAAAAGTAAGAATCAATAGCTTAACCATTGTTTATCGATGGTGACATCCTATTTTACTTTTAATTAAATCAGACCTCGACCAAAATAGCCAAAAACCGACCATGCCTACATCAACTTGGAGTGCACACTTGTCTGTAATACCTTTTTCTGTGCAGTGCACACACTTTGAGCAAAGCTTTGAGCATATTGTGTCCAGAGTTCACATCAACGCACACAAACAGGCAGACAAACGAGCACACACAGACATACACAGGATCATCTCATCAATAAGTCAGCAACAGTTCAGTCAAGGTAAAAATCAGACAGCAAGAGGAAAAAAAACGAAATCACACGTATACACATATGCTCTTTTCCTCCCCCGTTTCTCCCACACAACAGTAGAGTCGAGGGGTGAAAAGTGAAAGCATTGTAGCCAGTAACGTTTGGTTGCTATCAATTCTCTAGAGTTTTTCCACGGGCGTGAAAGCCTTTTCCTTTCCGTGGCAATCTGGAAGAGCAAGGCAGACATGTTAATATTAACACGCAAGAGACATGCAAGAGAGTAGCACACATACTGGTGAAGAAGCCTGTGGACTACCTGTCATGGTAGCTTTCTACATGAACTGTCTAGTGGCATAGCATATGCAGCATGAGCAGCAGTGATACACAATTCAAAGATTGTATTATTAGATGATATTCAATTATTATTATTGTAAGGATGGAGAATTTATCCTAGGTATGAGGCAATGATATATGAGTATGATTGCAAGTTGTAGTTATTAAAACAGCAAGTATGGATCTGTGTTTAGGTGACCATGACATGGTAGAGCTAAATAATGAACATTACAGTTACGAGAAGAAAATTGTGAATTGTGAAGCAAAATGCAGACATTCTTTCGGTGAGTAAAGCAGAGTGGTGAGAGAAAATACACTCCAAACACGTGTTCATATCAATGAACTCGTCCGCGTGCATCCAAACCTCAATCTTCCGGGTCATCTGTCTTTCTATCTCCCTCTCCTTTTCCTCCTCCTCCACTTTAGCGCTCTCTTTCTGCCGGAGCTCCTCCTCCCTGGCTCTCTGATTGGACAGGGCCTCGGCGCGGGCCCTGGCCTGCCCACTGGCCTGGTGGAAGGCCCCCTGCAGCCTCTGGAGCTGCCCCAGCAGGTGCCTGCTCTGCTCGGGGGCGAGGTCCTGGGCGCGCTCCGAGATGAACACCTGAATGTCAAAGGCCGCGTCGATGACCTCATCGGAGCGGGCCGTCAGGGCTGCCTGGAACTCCTGATGGAGGTGAGAAGGGACAGTGAATAAAGAAGACGCAGTGGTAGAAGTAGGCGGTGTTAGAGCCAGTATTCAACTAACTTTCATGCGATGATATACTAAATTCAAATCTTGTGTGCGCAAATTAAATCTGAGATTGAACCTCATTCTAAAAGCTTAGCTATGGCAGATTAGTAGTTCCTGGGAGAAAAAAACGAATAAACACCATATTATCGTAATTGACCATTGGACTTGACTACCATTTGTGTTATTTACCTTGCAGTACTCCAGTTGCTGCGTAATCTGATCAACAGCGCCATCTTTCTCCTCCTTCCCTGCCATCGCTCCGTCGCTCCTGGCCTCTGTCTCCCTCAACCAGGACAGGAGGACCTCCACTCGAGCTCCCAGGTTCTTCTGCTCCGTTGTCACAGCCTCCTGAAACAAGCGAGAGACGGAGAGCCAACCGTTCTTGTTAGCATGCAACTAATCTTGGTGCCACTCTTAATCCTGCTTCAAAAAATATATATATGAGACCGGAATAAATACAACTAGGTAATTTGAATAAAACAGCGAGAAATAATAACATTAAAGACACCATTCTGCTTCGATGACCCTCCTTTACCTTGTAAGAGTCTCTGTGTTCTCGTAGACCCCGTAGAATGGTCTCAGAGACTCCCCTGGCGGACTCGTACCCTCTGGCCAGGCTCCGCCCATCCTTCTCCAGAGCCAATAGGAGCTGAGGTGGGACATTGGAAGGGCGTGGCTCAAGCAGTTGGGCAGCGGCCTCCACTTCCTTGTTGACCTCTGGTTCCAGGTCCTGGAGCTCGAGGCTCAGCGCCTAAGAGACGGATTAATTAAAGCGGAACAGAACAACAGCATATTCATTGTTAAATCAGCTTTGTCTATGGTCTCACATGCTCGCAGAGTGCACACAAACTACAAACCTAAGAACTAGAGTCCTAAGTCCTAAGTACCTAACATCATAATTCCAAGACTGGACAAAGGGTAAAAGTATGCTGTGTAAAATCAGTAGACGAAGGCCGTGTGCAGATGTGTTTACCTCTGTCTGTCTGATGATGTCTTCCAGAGAGATGAGGCCGCGGCCAATAGACTGCTGCTGCTGCTGTTTGAGGCAGACCTCTATGTGCCTCACCATGGAGACCAGAGCCACGATTCGCTGGTCGTGTTCCAGGCATTCCTGCCGGATCAGTGATGACTGCAGGGAAAAGATAAAGGTTAAAAACTTAAATGAAGGACAACAGAAGCAAAATTGTGCAGATATAAAGAGATAATTTATGTGGTAAGACATCAAGAAATGATAAACGAAAATGATCTAACCTTAGCGGAACCCTTCTTTTTCTTCATCTTTATTTCTTCATTGTCCTCCTCCTCCCCACTGCTCTCTGTATCAAACTGTGGTACCTCAGCTAAGTCAGATTCTGTGGGAATGTCCCCCAATGGTAAAAGAGACTCTGGATGTGTCTTGAGGCTTGTTGGACTTGGAAGAGGACTTTCAACTTGAAGTCTCTGCGTTTGCCCATTTTCCCCCTTCAAATGTAGGTTTTGATCCTGTTTCCTGGGATCCACTGATATAGAATCAGGTTGTAAGTATGATTTGTGTTTTACAGCCTCATAAGTGGTGCCAACAACATCTGCAGCACTCCTGGGTGTTGAATCAAAAGACTCCTCAGCAGTGAGAACTACAGGGCGTTGGTGCTCTTTAATGTTGAGTTGATGCTCTTTCAGTTCTTCCCCAACCGACGTAATCCCAGCTAATTGTAAAGGTTCCTTCATTTCCTCCCCTACAGAGTCAGTTCCATCTTTTTGTACATGCTCCTTAACTTCTTCCCCACCAGACTTAATGACAGAAATGTGTAAGGATTTCTTAAACTCTTCTCCAGCAGACTGATTCCCAGTTAATTGTAAAGGTTCCTTAATTTCTTCTACAACAGACTTAATTCCAGCTATTTGTACAGGTTCTTTCATTTCTTTGACAACAGTCTTCAGTCCAGTCATCTGTAAAGCTTCTTTCAATTCTTCCTCTGCAGAATTAATTGCAGCTATTTTTAAAGGTTCCTTAATTTCCTCCCCTACAGAGTCAGTTCCATCTTTTTGTACATGTTCCTTAACTTCTTCCCCAACAGACTTAATGTCAGAAATGTTTAAGGATTTCTTAAACTCGTCTCCAGCAGACTGATTCCCAGTTAATTGTAAAGGTTCCTTCATTTCTTCTACAACAGACTTACTTCCAGCTATTTGTAAAAGTTCCTTCACTTGTTTTCTGACAGACTTATCAGCCTTTGCCTTTTCCATGGGCTGTGCCATGGGCTCTGTCGTTTTGGCATTAACTGTAGAAGTAGCCATCTTGTAAGTGTCATCACTGCTCGAGGGCCTGTCAACATCACTGTCTGACTTCACATTTTTCCAACTTTCCCTTTTCTGGTCCTCAGCTTTTCTTTCTATATTCACTCCTGTTGTCTTGGTACAGATTGATGCCGTCTCAACTGCATCAACAGTAAATGGCTTTTCTGCAGCAGCATCAGCATGGTCTGCAACTTTTGATATTTTTGACTTTTTGTTTTTCTTATTCCGCTTCCCTTGTCTAGTCTCTTTATGCTGGTCTGGTGAAACTGTCTCTTTATCTTCCCCCTCCTTAACACCACTGACATGATCATCTTTCTTTTTTGATAAGGTCTTAGCTTCATTAAGGGCTAAACTTGACTCATCTGTGACATTTGGCTCATCCACAACCACAACTTGCTTGACATCCACTTTCAAATTCTCCTCCTTTCGGCCACTGGTCTTTCCCATCCATTCCACCTTTGGCTTAGCATCAGGCTGTTTGCTGTGATCATCCTCATCAGTACTACCCTCAACATCAACCATCTTAGTCAAGGGAGTTGCCATCTTTCTCAAGGGAGTTTCCATCTTAATCACAGGAGTTTTCATCTTTCCATCTCTGGTATTCCCTGCCTGGATGTCCTTCTTGTGCACCTCCTTGCGTAGCGCCTCAAGCTCTTCAGCTGCTTGCTTTTCTGTCACTCCCTTCTCAAACACCTTCTTCAATATGCTCTCCTTTGCCTTTAGTATCAGGGCTGCCTTCTCATTCTCTGGTAGGTTGGATTTCTCAGGTTTCTGTGCACCCTTCTGCACACTAACGCCAATCTCTTTCTTGCCATCCTGTTGTTTGTCTACACATTCTTCCATCTGCTCCCTTACTATTTGAGCTCTTGTCATGTCTGGTTGCCCTACGTTTTCATTTGCTTGCTGACCATCTTCGGGTACCAGAGATACTTCAGCTGCCTCAATCTTTCCATCAATCTTAAGTTCTCTATCTTTGGCATGGAGGTTTCTTTCGGGTGCAGATTCTAATATCTTAACCTTCACTGGTAATGGGGCAACACCAGTGATTGACTTAGTGACTTGAGACTGCCCATCAATTTCTGCATCAATTTGCTTAATGTCTGATACATTATCGTTTTTCTCTAAAGGCAGTGGCTTACTTTCACTTTCCTTTCCCCTTCCTTTCTTCTTACTCTTCCTCTTTTTCTTGCTTTTGGCTTCGGCCTCTTTATCTGAAGCAGTCAAACTCTGGTCTGTATGCTTCACACCAGTGGCCTCTCCGGTTTCACTCTTTTCAGCTGTGTCCTCCTGCAGTTCTCCTCCCATCTCTCTTTTCCATGCTTCATCACATTGTTCGGTGTAATCATGTTCTAGTTGTTTTAGAGAAAGCACATCTACACCTATGCTTTCCTTGAGTTCTCCCTCCTCCCTGACATCATCTGCTGTTACGTCATTCATTCTTTCATCATTATCATCTACATGATGCACAGATAAAACCCTGCTATCTACTGGCCTTGTCTTTTTCTTTTCAGCTCTTGCAGGTAGGTCCACTGATCTTGTGATAGTCACCTGTTCTGCAACTTGTACTTGAGAAGTTGTGTTGAATGTTTCAGGGCCTGATTCCTGGTAGGGTGGTACTGCGGTGATATCAGAATAATTGCTCTCTTTTTGTGATCCGACAGCATGGCTTTCCCTGATTGATGATGCCTCACCTGGCCCCTGTTTTAGCTCAGCTTTCTGAGGTTTGATCTCATTGATTGCTTGCTGAATCCTTTTCCCAACATTGCTGGTAAATTTAGCCAGCAGGTCAATGGATGAGTCAGACTCAGTGAGTGGCTGCTCTACAGTATCTTCTTCTATAGTTGCATCACACAAGCTCAATTGATTTGATGTAAAAGAATCCAATTGCTTTTGATCCACCTCTTTAATCACCAAACCTCCCTCTAAGAGTGGAGATGTTGACACAGAGCTTTCAGCTGACCATTTTGCCTGGTTGCTGGCTACTGATGAACCTGCACCAGGGCTGTATGTACTGTTTGAGGAAACCACTGGTGTAGAACTACCCTCACCTTCATCTATTTCTACTGAAGTCCTGCTGTCCTGGATATCAAAGGCCATTTCACTTGAGATTAGCCCTGCTATGATAGCATCATCAAGACTTGCAACTCTTTGACCAGTAGCAGGATGGATCAGGCCTCCTTTGGTGATCTGGTTGATGGCTATTACTCTGGCCATATCTTCCTCAATCAAACCTTTCTCAGAGGCTTCAGGCAGAGGAAGCCTATCTCCACTGGTGACATTAATGATCCCGCCACTGTCAGCCTGGCTTTGGAGCAGCCTCAAAGCTGGCACTGGGTCAACTTTGCCAATTGCAATGGCCTGTTTTAATGTTAACTTGTCCCCTGTTTGCTCATCCTGAATACCGCTGAATTGTTTTACCTCCAGGAATCGTTTTCCTGTGTTAAGATCTATCTTACCCTGGTGTACTAGGTCAGAATAAGGGACAATACGACAGGATTGGGGATCAATTACTCCTTGAGTTACACTAGCAGAAGCCATAGCATCCTTGGCCACTTTTTCCTCAAGCAGACCCTTAGAAACCGCCTCTGTCAATGTCAGTTTATGTCCAGATTCTGGGCTGAAAATAGCTCCTGTTGAAGCTTGGAAAAGAGCAGCCTCCGGGTGTGATAAAAGGCTGATGTTTCCCTTGTAGACACACTGCAGTTCTTCTAGTCCAGGGGCAAGGGAGCGGTCCACCAGTCCTCTCTCCAAAGCATCAGAAACGGACAGCCGTGTTCCTGAAGCATGGTGTAAAATACCCCCTTCAGCAACCTGCTTTGACAGTGCCTGATAAGCCTCCTCTGAACCAATCAATCCCTTCTGAATGGCGCATTCCAGTGGAACAGGAGACCGAGATTCAGGGTCAACAATGCCTTCCATCTGTAGTTGTAATGCGGCTTTGGTAATGGCCATTTGTGGTTCTGTTGCCTTTCCCTTGTAAGCATTTTCTAATGCCTCAAGTGATTCTATTTGATCCTCCTCGATCAGCCCCAGATTAGCTGCGAGGGCTACTGACACTTTTTCATCCCTATTTAAATCAATAATTCCCCCAGAGACCACCTGGGCTTCCAGAAGACGAGAAGCAGTGTTGGAGTCAATCAAGCCTTTCTGAGCTGCCTCCCTCAACCCACAGATCTTTCCTTTTTCAATGTCCACTACACCAGATAGGCTTTTATCAGACTTAAGAACACTCCACATTAGGTCTTCATCAAGAAGATCTTCCTGCATCACGTCTTCTAAACTGAGTAACTCACCACTAGTGGCATCTAGGAATCCACCAAAAAGACCAGCTTGGGACATGAGTTTAACTGCCGTGTGGCCTGGGAGGATTCCCTGGGCTACAGCCTCATCTGGGAGCAACCGGTCTCCTTCCTCCGTCAGAAGGCCACCCTGTTTAAGTTCTATGGTTAACCTCTCCATCTCAGCTTCCTCCTCAGTTTTATTTGTCTCTGTGTTAAGGTTACTAAACTGTGATTTATAATCCACGTCTTCTGACTTTTGGACAATTTGAGCATATCCCATAGTTCTTTCATCTTGGGAACATGCTGAATCTATAGTTTTAGAACTTTCTACGATGGATAGATCCTGTTCTAACTCAGCATAGTCTTTTTCTGTATTTACTACAGAAGAAGTTACATTGTCTTGGTTTATGGATTGTGGAGTGTCCGCTTGTTTTGAAGGTGAGCTACCTTCTTGATTACGCACCTCTTTGTGTTCACCTGACTTTTTTACATGCTCACTTAGAGGTTTTCTTGCAGAGTTCTCTGAACGTTTCAGAGAAGCCATTTCTGTTTCACCTTTTGCGGTGACATTTTCTATTTTTTTCTTACCTTTCTCTCTGATTGCTGGCTCTTTTTTCTGAGTTGATGTTTGCTGCAATGCTCTACCTACACCCTTTTTACATTCTTGACTAGTTCTGCCATTTCGTTCAATGATTTTACTGGAGGAGACATCCTTTGTGATTGCTTGACAGCTTGTCTGTACAAGTTCCATTGTTTCCTCTTTCTCTCCCTCGGCACTCAATCCTATTGTTCTGATACTCCCTATGGTCTGCTTTGAACCAGGGATCAAACTACTTCCTTCCTGAACTTGATATCCAGGAGAGGTGCCTGCACATGACAGCCCAGTTGCCTTGACCAACTCCACAAGCTCAGCATCTAGAAGCACAAGGCGTTTCCCAGAATGGGCATCAACATAGCTATGAGTCATCAGGTGGAAAAGTAACATATGCTTTGCTTGTTCTTGTGTATCTATAGAATTCATGGGAGTAGAGTCCCAGACATGTCCTGTAGTTAGGGATCCAGGGGGTGGGGAGGATGGAGGAGGAGATGAGCTGGTAGAACCCCAGCTGATGCGATTCGTAGATGGAGTACTCGATGGGGTCATACAGGGGAGAACATCAGGGATATGGATCTTGCTTAGGACTTTGGCTACACTGAGATCCAGGGCTTTTTCAGATGTTTGGCTGAGAGGTACCAAGTGAAGTGCTTCTGCATCATACAAGGCTCCAACAACATGACGTTGCCCCAGGACATTTTTCGCCAGATCTTCTGAGATGACTCCCTGCTGTAGGGCCTCGGCAATGGGCAGTAGTTCTCCAGATTCTGGCCACAACATTCCCATGAAGGACCGCAGGGACTCAAGTACCAAGAGAGCCAAAGAAGGAGACAGAAGATCCCTGCGGAGAGATTCTTCCAAGCCTAGACGCTCACCACTGCGAGGGTCCAATATTCCTCCAGCTTGGAGCTGCCGTGCCAGTATAGTGCATGCCTGATCCCGATGCATCAATCCATGGCTAACAGCCTCATCAAGGGTTAGACGATGTCCAGAACGTGGGTCAACAATACCGCCAGCAAATAGCTGAGCTTCAAGTAGCCTCACGGTAACATTTTGGTCGACAAGTCCTTCTTGGATGGCGCGGAAGATGCCCACTTTTCTTCCAGAACGTAAGGAGACGGTTCCTCCAGATTGCTGTTTGACAGGCAGGAGATGAAGGCCAGACTCTTCATGAATTACACAGCGTTGCTGTAGCTCAGACAGGCTTAACCTTTCTGCTGTATTTGGGTCAATAAGCTCCCTACATTGAAGCTGTGATTGGAGCTTATTGTAGATTCTTGGAGGCAAAAGACCCTGGTCTAAGGCAATGTCCAAATCCACCAATTCTCCACTGGGATATCTCAAGCCTCCTGTATTCATGTGGACCTCTAGAATATGGAGCCCCATCTGCTCACTGATAACCCCTTCCTGTAAGGCTAAAACCACTGGCAGGAGACATTGCTTCTCTCCCTCTTTTGATTTTGTCTGATTCACCAGATGCAAGGCCCTTTCCAAGTAAGATAGCGATTGGCTGGTGTGGTTGTCTATCAGTCGTTGGGCCAAGGCATGCTCCAATGATAGGCTGAGAGGGGAGGGAAGCTGGAGGAGCCCACCAGAGATGAGTTGGGCTTCCAGTAGGAAGTGGCAGGTTTCCTGGTCAATGAGCCCGCACTGGGCTGCATGGAACACTGAGAAGGTTTCCATGGATCCCATGTCGATGACTCCAGCAATAACAGTTTGTTTCTGTAAAAATGGAAAAAACTGCTATCAATACATGAATACTAGAATCTCGGTCTATAATAAATGTGTAAAATATTTGAATGTGCATCTAGAACTAATTCTTGTGTAATAATAATTTCTGATTAGCAGAGAAGAGTAAAACTAAAAGGTTTTAAGCCCGCCACCATATGTTTTGAATTACAAGAAAATAATGCATGAACACACACGTGTTAACATAGAGCTACAATTTTTTCACGTTTATTAAATCATAAGCACAACTCCGCCCCAAATAAGCACTAAGCATGCACAGCTATGCAACAACAAACACAAATACAAAACGTAAGCAAGAAAGATAAACGAAAAGAAAACCTCAGAGGGTGAGGGAAAGAAAATGTGATTTGATACGGTAAGAGAGAGAGTGGGAGAGAGAGAGAGGGCGAGCGACACTTACCTTATGGTGGGCAGCCCTGTGCTTGGCAGAGCGAGGCGCAACAGGTGAGAAGTAAGCTGTCTGCATGCGGTATTTTACCTTTGACCTGAACCTTATAACTCATAACCCAATACTACTAAACTGCCTAAGGACTCATTCAAGATGGCTACAGCATTTACTCCATCTCTGGTTTGAACTCAGATGTCCTCTGGGAATCTCCAATGGCAGCTGTTAGTGGTTTTCAAGCAAAATGCTGGTTTAAAGTTTCACACATAAATAATTTGCATTAGCACAAACAAAAGACAGACATATACGCTCATACACTCACACACACACACGTGATCTGGACACATCATGCTCAAAACGGTGATGTGAGTACGTTGCACAGCTGGCCTCTGGTGCACTTCCACCCTAAACACACCTTGAAAATCTAAACCTTTTTGTTTCCCGGGGAATGAGAAAAAAACACTTTTGAAAGGACCCGCCGTTCACACGACGGGCCGTTTTGAGGTATTCATGTTTACAAGCATTGAAACTGTAGGAAGTTATCCTGACATCCACAGCACTGTTTGGCCTATTAAGTCCAACTCATCGAGCTAAACATAGACATCTGCACAAGCACACAGCCTGCATGTGTTCTTGCACACAAGCAAACAACTATTAAATATCTATTACCTTCATTTATAATGCTCTAATCATCTCATGCCAAACATCAAAAAATGATGGAACATCACAACAGTGATTGTATGAGATCTACAATGTTTACACACAAAAAGGGGAAACCAATGGAACATGTATGATGTTACTACTACTACTACTACTACTACTACTACTACTACTACATTCAATCTATGGTTTCAAAATGTTAAACGGTTAACCAATAACATTTTAGTGCATCCTTTAGCGAACGACAGCAGAAATGTCTTCTAACCAAATGAAGGTTCTACGGCTATAACTGCTAGCATGGCAGTGCTACTCTACTGACGCACCACAAAGACCACAGATTAGCCATGTTAGCAGTTAAGCAGATGTGTTTCATGACGATGATGATGATGACGACGACGACGATAGTGAGGTGATGAAGATGACGGTAGCCGTGTGAAGGGTGAAGGGTTTCGTGACATGTGAAGATGAGAGATGCAGACATTCTGGAGCTGTGATACAACAACACTCCATGCTAAGACCCAGTTCAGACAGAGCAGTCCAATGCATTTTGTGCCCACGTGCAAGTAGCTTATTTTTTCAAATAAAATAAGCTAAAAGCTATATTTTTGCAAAAGTGATTTTGATCAAATATTGTCACCACAACGAACATTTAAATATATTAAATAAATACATGCAAACAATTGCTCCTTCTGGTTACCTCCGCTTAGTATATGATGAATAAAGTGAATTACTGATCTGATTTTTTGGATGGTTTAGTGGACTGGCTAGTGTCTGAAAAGGGTCGGAGGAGCTAAATCAAACCAACTCCACAATTACCGGTTTGATGCTGATGTCATTACACACAACGATCGAGCAATACAAACACATCATGCAATTCGTTATATACAATATTCACACGGTCCTCACACACACACGCATACACCCTCTCGCTCTCAGATGGCGAGCACACTTCAGAGAAGCCACACGCTTGAAGTGGCGTCGTTGTTGTGCAGACAAACATCAGCGTGACCGCAGGTTTTTTGAAAGCTTGCATGAAAATAAAAACGCAGTTCTGAAGATCTCGTCCTGCTGGACAGCCGAGACACCTTCTTTACCTCCAAACCTTCACATCCATGTGTTCTGTCCATCCACCCAACCACCCGTCTCCCTGTATCCGACCCCCACCCCTTCCTCCACCTTGCCCTGCGCGATTCCCTCTGACTCGTTTTTTGTAGTATCGGGTTCTCTCTGTCTTTTTTACCTTTTTCTCCTCCTCCTTGGCCAGTTGGTGTTCCATCTGTCGGAGCTGCTGGCTGGAGCTGTCACACAGCTGGCTGTAGGTGGAGGTAAGCTCCTCCAGCTGGGCCCTGACCCGGGCACTTTCCTCTGGGGACAACCTGGACGGGAACCACAGGGGCCCCCGGGGTTAATATGAGGACTTAAGGGCCCGGGAGGTCTGTATTATTTTGTGTGTGCGTGTGTGTATGTGTGTGTGTGGTCTGTTTTAATGTGTGTGTGTGTGTGTGTGTGTGTGTGTGTGTGTTTATGTGTGTGTGTGTGTTTATGTGTGTGTGTGTGTGTTCATGTGTGTGTGTGTGTTTATGTGTGTGTGTGTGTGTGTTTATGTGTGTGATTGTGTGTGTGAATGTGTGTGTGTTTATGT
>OOFG01063338.1:0-16358 GCA_900323295.1 Molva molva | reverse complement strand
GCCAGTCAAAAGCGGCCACCCACCCACCCACACCCACACCCACACACACACACAAAGACTCTCCTACTCCGGAACATTACTCACATCGCTCACTTTTAAACATCAAATGTCACCTATCCCTCCTGCCCGACTCCCAGAAGCTGACTCACTTCACCAGGATGACTGGCTTGGGCTCCAGAGCTCGGCGTGACAGGCTACATGTGCCCTGCGGGACAATACACTGTTAACGGTATAAGGTTTGGAAGTCAAGGGTATACACACAGCACAGCTTTGACACACCCTTTCTCTCTTTGTCATGTTGCATTACTGTTCATGTTCATCACGCGTGCTGTTTCGGTGTTGCGTTTATAAAACATTGAAAGCGCAAACTAGAGTTGTCGTTATCTTATCAACAGGATGTCTGTCAAGTGTTATGGTGGATGCTCAATCCTGACGTTGTCACATTTCTCTAAAACGGAGCCGGACGTTAGCTAGTTCCAAATTCTATAGTTTCTAGTCTCTAGTGATCCACATACTATCTAGTCAACGAAACAAGACATGCTTTTACTCTGTTCAGTAAGAGCCTTGATAAAACATGCATGCCGCATTTTAACTGACAGGCTACTTGTCTTAATCTGAGGACAGAGGCTGAAGTGTTTTAGAGGAATCTTGCTGTATTTCATGGAGGAAAATCGCAGAATTGTTGAAGCGTTTTTCTGCAGCATTGTTCAAAAAAGATATATAAAGTATTAACTGCTTGACTGTAGACAGTTACAAGGGCTTAGGTTGAATTTATAGTAACCATTTGTTAACATGGTTTTTCTGCTTCATGTTATCTGTTGAACATGATATTAAGCAATTAAGATGTTGACCAAAAGCTAAATGAGAGAGCTGACACCTGTTAGATTCCTAAATAACTGACTCACTTACTTGATCATTTCATTGAATGATTTTGGCATTTGTACAATGACAGCAGATAATAACCGTGTTGTTCATGGTTGTGTCATGTCTATTATTTAACATGCACAATTTCTGACGCACACTTGTTCAATCTTAAAACCTGCAAATAATTTTCGATTTTCAGAATTTGCTAATTCAACCGTTAAAATATGCTGTTGGTAAGATTTAAGAGCTACAATTTGATTGTAATTTGTTAGAAATGCCAAAGCCATCAATCAGTTTTTAGTGAGTGAAATGCCCTGTGAGAATATCCGTTTCGAGCGCATGCCTGCCTCTGTATGAGCACATTTAGAATATGGGCCGCTCCCGGCTCATTCCCGTCTAATCAGGGCATTTCTTCCCCAAACACATCACAGGTGCATGAAATGCAACACTTCGCAATGGCAGAGAAATGGGAGGGAGCGAGGTGAAAGGGAGGGGATTTTGTTTGGTTGTTTCCTTTTTAAATCTTGCTCTTCTCTCTTTACAACTGCAAAATCCTACCTGCAGCACCTTTAAGTAGGCGATTCTATCCAAATGTTTTTTATCAAGGGACATTTCCCATACATTTACACGTCACCCTACCAACCTGATGCCCTTGTAAATCCTTTGTAGATGTCATTGAAGAAGTCAGCCATATAATAGAGCAGCTTAAGGCCTTCCACAACACAACCTGCAGTAATACGGCCTGCAGAATCCCAGCATGGTTTATATTCAGCCACAGAGCAAGCTTATGTAAATAGACCTCTGCTTTTGCTCTGCATTCAACACTGTCGCCTCAAGGGGGGAAACATCCCTTTATCATATGTCCCCTTACCCTGCCTCCCAAATAAATGACACCAGACAACTATGATGTGCAGTCAAACCAATTCCAGGCGGAAAAATTGATGAAAAGCGAATGTTAAGACATGTTTCTGATTTGTATTTTTATCGTAGCTGGCTGGCTGGAGATCCAAATGCGTTAGCAGGCATGGATGATATATAACAGCCGTTTACATTTAGTCTTGATTAATGACAGCTCTCTGACGTGTGGCACCGATAAACTGAAAGAGACGGCTACGTTTTAGTCATTCCCGCACTGTGTATACCACGGTACCAAACCACTACAACAAAAACACCCACATTGACATGCACACTGAGTTATGCATATGTATGTATGAAAATGTATTAAAAAAAAAAAAGGGGGCTGGGAATTGAAGCAGCCAAGGTCTATGCCCTTGCCCGTTATTACTATGGTAAAACATGTAAATAACCTTAGCGCCACTCTGCCTTTGATGTCTTCCATTTTAAGTAAACACTCGTCTTAGTGAGAAGTCGATATTGCTTCTCACCTCTTTAGGGACCCATAAGCGCTGTGGGGCCCCAGCGCCACGTAGGTATTTTTCTTCATTTGAAACATTGATCCAGAGTCTTGCACCAACATCTGTCCTTCTCTTCCTCTCCCGCTCAGATTTCAGACAACCTATGTCGCTCCACCCTTTCTCTCGCGCTCACACAGACACACACACGCACACAAATTGCCAATAATTTGTCAGTTCAGTAGACTTGGAAGGATTCTTTCTAAAATGACGATGGCGCCATTAGTGAACTAGGCATGTCTGAAAAGAGAGACAGGAAGAAGTGTGGAAGAGAGAGTGATGGAAAGACGGAGCAAAGAGGAGAAGTAAGGCACCAAAGACTGAGTGGCAGTGCCAGAGAGAGAGAGAAAGAGGATGTGTGTCCTAATTAAGTTTTCATCCATGTCAATTCATTGGGGCCTTGTTAGGGAAACATAGACAGACAATGCTGCTTCATTCCTGGGGAAAAATACTGGCAGCTGCTACTACAGGAAATCTATTAATTGATTTCAGCGACACATCTTTGTTTTGAGAACATCTTTGCTGTCTGTGGAGAATTCCCTCCACGCACTGCCACACAGTCCCGTTGACAGGTGTGCACAGTAGTTACCTTTGGCATCATTGTGGTAAAATGCCAATGCTTACAAAAGCTGAAAGGAGATCCCTTTTTAAAGCCGGAGTAGATCAGTGCATTTGCCAAGCGGCTCTGAAAACGTCAGTGTCTGGGGCCTCCATTGAAGGCCCACAGAGCTTGATGATAGGCTCTACTAGTAGGAACACAGTTTGGCTCCAATACAGCAGCTAATCGTCTGAATTAATCTAGAATAGAAAAATCACACATTTCTGCTTTGTTTACGGCTCTTGTAGAATCACTGATCAAAGCTCTGAGCTATATATAGAACGGAGCATGTAGGTTATTAGCACCAAAGTGAGCACATGTATGCCCCTGAGCATTGTGAGGTTGAGTTTTTTTTAATTTAAAATGGTTTTGAAAGACATCAAAAATTGTATATACATTACACATCCATGCTTAATATTAAATATATAATGTAACCGTGTTGTCAAATATAGCTAAACATGTAAATCTATTGTGATTGTCAGTTTCAGGAACTCCATTTCATCATTCAACATTGATTAGTAAATAGGTAGCAAGTTAACTAGTGCTTTTAAACAAAGTTGGCTTTCATTTCTTGTAGTTGGTGTGTCGTAACCTTTAGCTCCTGGAAATGAACTGTAATCGTTGTTAAAGGAATGGCCAATTGATTGGATTAAGGAAGAAATTGGTTGTGAAAGGAGAAACTAGAAAAACAGATCAGTGTTGGTCAATAGTCATCAGACCTCCGGAGTCCATAGAGTGGTATTGATCAGAGGAAGGTCAATCATACAGTCCACTGGGACACATGCAGGCGATTGGTACAGTTCATGCATGATTAATGTTCATAATGGGTCATGGAGGCTTTATGTACAACCAGTGTTAATTCATGTGGCATACAAAATTGTAATGTTGGGTAATGTTGGCTAATGTCAGACAAATATCTTTTTTTATTGTCTGAAATACAAAAGGTGTTCGACTTATTTGTACAACTTTAAAGTTTCCTAGGAATTAAGTTTGTCTGTTGAATACAGAGACAAATGTGCTCTGATGAAACCCACCCGACACAGCTAGACTAGACAGTGGCTGCGGTTGAATGAAGTACCCGGAAGTATTTATGTGGCAGCCATGATAAAAGCTGTTTGAATTCTCTCCATGCTAAGGAAAGGTGCTTCAATGCTTCCTTTCTTATCTCTTTTAGCATAGGTTAACGGAACGTTGTAGTTTCATCACGGCAGACCCACGTCCATAACATCTACCGTCACACAATGACGTAGCCTAGTGTAAGTGCAGTCGGATTCTCTTAGCACTGCGGGTTGTCTTTTCCTAAGTACTTTTGAATTCTCCTTCACATCTTTCCTTGACCTCATGACCTTTTCCATCGTGGTCAAGGAAAAGAGGTTAGGAAAGGACATGAGAGGTAATTGTCTATCCGACCGCAACAAGTGCCTCACCTACCTATCCTCTCACGTGTGCGCTCTATAGACCCTTTATGGGTCTGTTACTTTTATGTACCAGGGTATGGGTAATCGACTTCAAAAAAAGTGGCAAACACATTGTCCTTAGAGCCTTTTCCCAGAGCCGTCCCAGCAGAAAAAAATTATATTTCCCTGTACACAAATACACTCCTACTCTTATTTCATTGTCCTTGAGGCCAGGATCCAGTATGCATGTAGGGTACAAGCCACCATGTAGAGTTTATGTACAAAGAGTTAATTTATGTTTTTGGTCTTTTTCCTCTATTGCCAGTATTCTCTTGCCCGTCCTTGGCCTTGAACCTGTACACCACTTTAGCGATGACAAGGGCGCTCACTTCCTGGCACATCCAACACTTTATCCAGGGGCCAGGCAGTGAGCGAGGGCGAGAGAGATTATCGCCTAGTACTCTGAAGAGTTGCAAGTAAAGAGGACAAAAGGAGAGCTCCCTTCCCAGCAAGCTCACATGACACAAATACTAATGCAGATGAAATGAAGGGCACACTATTCAGCACACACCTTGACTCAGAGTGAGCCATCCATCGCTACGACGGCTAACGTGATTATAGTTAAGCTAAGGGCGAAAGAACATTCTGGAAAACTGTCTAGTTGAAGCACAAAGTGGTTTCAGAATAGCATGTTGTTTTGGCACAATCTGCAGTTATGGAATGAGGTTGATTCAAAGTCTGCGTTAATTACAAGTCTGGTTTTTAATTGGAATTGCCCTGATTGGTGAAATAACTGCTGGTCTGAAAGCTTGGCCGACTGCCTTTAGAGCTAGCTTTCATAAGTTCATAAATTAACAGTATATTATGAGTGACCCTTTGTTTGACCTCATGATTTTAGGTTATTAAAATGTCGCTCACTGAAATAGTCATTTGTGTGAATTAATACCATTGTCTTCATTTGGTTTTGAGATTGAATTCCATTTCAAATATTATGATTTTGTTTAAAGGACTTTGGAGCAAGAAGTGACTTTCCTTCAAGGCTTGTAATGTATTAGGGCAAAGGCATACATCATATAACCTTAGCTACCATGTTCACTCATCTGTTCTCTTTGTGTCCATCAAGAGTGAGTGCCCCGTAACTGGACAATATCCTTTAACATTTGAATAAGCAGGTTGTGTGTATACTGAGAACCGGTGTCAGCTACTGGGTAGTACAATAGTGTGAATACATATTACCACCAGAAAGAGAGGGGACTTGCCCCTCCAAAGGTTTAAATGACAAATGCGGTTGGCAGTGATAGCTGTGGAGTATGAGTGAGAGGCTCGTAGAGTAGGGGTGCCAAAATGGTCCCTGTAACATGGTTCTCAACCGCTAGTTGGTCAAACTGCCTTAAAAAGCCCAGAAAGAAGTGACGTGGAACAGTGGAACAATGATCAAAACAATTTGAGATGTCAGCAGGATCTGCTTTACACAATTTAAAGCATATTCTTTGAGTACTGACTTGTGAAGCACTTTAGTATATGATTTAAAGGAAACTGTCTCTGAACACACAACCTAGAGACGCTCAAAATGCCATAAATGACCACAAATAGCTTCAACCAACAAGATCCTGAAATTAACCAACTCCAATGTTCACTCAAGTTTTTTTTGCATCCAACTTCCCTGAATATCGCATTTCATTATGGACACAATTCCCTGGAGTTTTAACAAATCCAACATAAAAACACCCAAACTTTTTGCTTCAGAGATATCATCTGAGGCATTTTAAGACCCTGGATTAAAACTCAAAAGCCCGGTGGGGAGAACGAGAAAACTTTACAAGAGGGGAGAGCCCAAGTGACAAGTTTGGTTTAGGAATAGTTTGAAAGGGTGATGCTTTCGTTTAGAAATGGTTCATTGTAGGTATTAAGTTTGAAATGGTCAAGTTCAGGGATGTGTAGTTTAGGTATGCGGTTAGTGATGTTTAGGTATTTGTACTTCGTTATTGCCCGCAGTAGCTGTTGTGAAGAGCTTTGCTGTGCACAGTGCTGCGCTAAATGCGCCTGCAGCTAGTGGGCTGTAGCATAAGTGATGTGATTCATGCTCCTCCTATGGGAGTCCAAAGCCATAAGTCCCAACGACCCCAGCTTGAAAGATTTTCGTAACAAACGGTATCGGGCCACATGGTCATTTCCTGGAATAGGTTTAATCCACTCGTATTACAGACTTGTTTTGTAGTATTTCTTACCTCATGGTCAAGAGTATAAAGCAGTACAATGACGTAAACAGTACTTGTAAAATCCAAGTTCCTCCAAACAGAAAATTGTAAAGTTCCACACACACAAAAAACATGACATTGATAAACTTTGCCCTGTCCTCATGCTCTGTAGTGACTCGATCACTAAAGGACAACCAGGCCAGTCTGGGGGATCTGCATGAAGACCTCTCCCTCCAGCCCAGAAGAGACCTCAGCATTGAACCACCACCTGGAAGGAGAGGATCTTTCATTATTAATGAGTTCTTTACATGATGTGCATTCAAATACCCAAGGTGGCTCTCAGGCGCATACGTGTTACTTAATTACTTACTCTTAATACTAGCTTTATAAAAAAAAAAAGCACACAAGTAATATGAGATGTTCCCAGAAAAGAAGTCTTCAGAGATTGTATGAAAATCGGGAGTGTAATTGCCGTTTGATACAGTTGGTCTCCCTTTGAGAGTTAAGACAGCCCTCAGCTGGTTCTCTGCACCATGGCCACCCATCTGCTACATTTGCAATCAATCTGTCTGCAGAAGAGCTTGACTCTCCTGGGGGAGGAGCTGGTTGGTCAAGCAGTCACTGGCAGGACCTGCAGATGACCCGTCACCTGCATTACATCTGAAAGTCAACACATTTGCTCACTAAGGTTTTATTTCCTCCCTGTTCTTAGGAATATGAAAATATGCACATTTTATTCCATCAATGCAAAAACACATTTGTATAAATACAATGCATTTTATTCAATTTCTCTGCACTTCTCCCAAATAGCCAGCGATACAATATAAATCATACTCATTGTTCTTCTGCCACGGTTTACACCGTTCCCATTTCTTTAATTTGCTTGCAAGTGTAAAGAGTCATCTTAAAAAAGACCAAATCATGGCGCAAATTTACAAGTCACCTATATGAGAAATCCTGAAGCTAGTCCAACTGAAGTATTAAGCTGGTTTACATTCAACTAAAACTGCTGAATTATTTAAGATGTGTACAAGTGTTGCCGTTACTAGGGTCAAATGATTAATTCTGTAACACAGCCAAGAAATGTATTGAGAGCATTGCATTTCTGTATCTTATACCTTAAGCATCTGTTAGACTACCACTGGTCTTGAGTCCCCCTGCAGCTCCAAGGGTCAGTCCAGGATAACAAAGATACTCGAAACAAACAAATGACACCATTAGTACATGATCAACTGTTCATGTTAAAGAATTTCCTTAAGTTGTTTTACAAATCAGTTTAATGAAAGGTAATCACTAACCATTATGAAGGACAGCATGAGCCATGTCTGGTAAGATGGTTCTGGTACAGTCAGGGAAGCCATTGATGTAAATTAAATTATATGACCTTATTAGACCACATTATATTCAAGCCAAAATTAGTACCTCATTGGATTAAACATTTGCAGTGCCAACACCAGTTCCAGTTTATGCTCCTACACAGAGTGGTCAAGACAACACCATATAAAGTTTTATGGTTCAGAGATAAATCAGACCCTATAGGCGTGGCTTCTTTACCATTCCGCCCATACCAATATAGACTGAATTTTAACCTGGATTCGAGAGATGCTTCAAAAACCACCTCCAGAGTGCAAGCTCGTTTACCTTGTAACTCTGAAGAAACCACGTGTTGAACCTTTACCACTCTTCGAGTCACACCCAGCCCCGAAACCACGATACCAGAGGCTTTAAGATTACGCTTCATCTTCAGCCTCCACCCAAATCAGTAACTGGTGAATTAAATTAGTCTAGCCATCAAGAGTCCATTTATCTCCTAGGAAGTGGTAAACCTTACTTGCCTTTGTTTGTTAATCTTTCAATGGACTTCAAATAAAATGTAGACATTGAACTTTGTCTTGCCAAAAAGCAAACCAAAGTTGCCAGTAAAGATGTTTATGGTTGGTAAACTTAATCAAAATAGACATGTGTGTACCAATACTTCACTACGACTGCACGATCACTGTTGCATTTAAGTTTGTACACAGAAGCGCTAAGCTACCAAACTGAAAGCAAAGTTTGTAAAAAGGTGCGTTGGCGCAAACTAGTTCAACAAAGACCTTCCCACAGTCAACATGGCCAGAGGCAAATCAAATCCAGCATTGCAAAGAATTACACCACATTGCACATCAATTACAAAATTCTACAATAAGCAGCAGTCAAACGACAAGTAGTAAACAGCAGCTACAAATATATTGAAAGGAGAAAATGCTAACGAATGGAAGAGTGCTACTGTAGAGTCGGGTGTGCAAATGTTTAATCAGTAAGCACAACATCTAATCCACGACAAATCTTGAATTCTAGCATGCCAAAATGTTACCAAGCCTAAACCAACCAGTTTCACATGAAACCAAGCCTTTACATGCTCAGTCATTTGTCTAGTCTACGGTCTCTGAAATACTTCTACTTTGGGTAAAGAATGGATGGCTCAAGGACACAGCTTTTGCTTTGGGATTCACTGGTTTCAGTCTGCCAGGCTTCAACCCTAGATATTGTGGTGCTAAGGTTGTATACATTTCTGTTGAGGGCCCCTTTGTGCTAAGGTCGTATACATTTCTGTTGAGGGCCCCTTTGATGACATTGGAGTCCTGGAGGCACATGGCACTGTAGTGTTCTTGGTGGATTCCCGAGGGTAGTAATTGCAGAAGGTGCTGTGCTGTTCTTCAGCATGAGAACAGCCATCATTTCCTCATGAATGTTAATATTGCAACGGCAATATGAAATGCAATTGATGAAGCTTTCGTTCTAATTGTTTATCAAATAATTCTAACTGAATTGAGAATTGCATTGCACTTTTGCATATTGAATTGCAAAATGCATTTTTAGATTGCATGACCAAATTGCACATTAAATTGTCAATTGCAAAATTCATGGCCATTTGTATAAAGACAAAAAACCACGGCAATATGGAATGCAATTGACTGAGCTATTATTCGATTTTTTTTATCAAAATAATTTAATTGTGGATTGCCACTTTGCATATTAAATTGCCAAAAGCATACTGACCAAATTGCCCATTGAATGGCAAAATGCATTTCCATTTGAATAAAGAAACCAATAACCGTCCATAGTTAGGTGACACATATCGGTTCAGTCACAAGCTACGTTCAGTAGTCAAGTTGACAAACCGATATAAAATGTGAAGGTATTAAGGGAAGGAACATGAAAAGGCCTGCCGATCGCATGAGTCGGTGTGCGAAGAGATGTGGAGTGTGTAATGTGTGCGATGTAAAAATACACCAGCTAGGCTTACGTGAACCCAACAGCCCAAACAATTCCATACAACTTAAACTAGGTCATAAAATAACAATTAGATTACTCACTGCGCGGTGTTCCTCGTTGAAGCATCCCGTTGGTGGCCACATTGTTCCGCACTGTTCAGTGAAAAAACACACAAACTTCCATCGGCAGGTGCTTTTTTCACATCGCAATGATTGTCTCCAATTCAGGATAATTTGAATGTTATTTGAATATTTTTTTGGGTCATTCTTTAGTATTCAATCTTGAAAATATTTGTCATTATGGGGATACGATGTTTTGTTTTGAAAAGGCCACAGCATCTCCCATGCAAGACATGGCAAAACAACAGTTTTATTTGACTAGGTTAGGTAAATTTACGTTTATTTAGGATTTTAAATTACTACAACTCGCTCGAGGCTTCTCAAAACAGCGGAGCGTGCGCCATTTAGTACCGGGTGACACAGGTGAAATCAATTAAGAGCCAATGAGAACAAACGCAGTGTGATTGGCGGTGAGAGAGAAACTAGAGATGAGAATGAGGATTAACCACCTAAAGAAATGTAACCACTCAAATGAATTAACGTTTTTCTTTGGGTTGCGTAGGCCTACCATGTCAGTAGGTATTTGAGTTTGCATTGGGTTGCTGTGCTTTGCTTTTATACATTGT
Source organism: Molva molva (assembly GCA_900323295.1). Classification (NCBI taxonomy): domain Eukaryota; kingdom Metazoa; phylum Chordata; class Actinopteri; order Gadiformes; family Lotidae; genus Molva; species Molva molva. The sequence goes on along the minus strand of OOFG01063338.1, from coordinate 5,949 downwards.
ACGATCGTTTTTCCCCACTAAAATACATAAAATGAACCCTTCCATTCCATCTCCCTGCGCTTCCTACTTTCGGAAGTAGCCTATTTGGCTTTAGTACAATACCTAATATTTTGTCGCAGGCATTTATATATATATGTACTATTTAATAAGATGTTCCACCTCCCAAAGATGTGTAATCTACCAGAAATGGATGCAAATGCCTTGTTCACATAAAAAAATCACGCACCTTTATTTGAAACCAGTCAGTAATCAAACTCATATGTAGGCTATTTATTTTCAAGGCTTTAATCATAAATTATCCCAGCAGAGAGCGCGTCTGTTCTGTTATATTTCACAACTCTAAAGCCACACAAGAACGGCACTAAACATCCCGTTGCGTTGGTGCGATGTTTGAATTATACATGTATGTATACTGCATATATAAATTAAATTGTCATGGCAACTGAACTGAATTTACTCTGATCTGAATGATACATTATATTCTGAGCATATCCGGATAACTGGAACGGGCCCCTGGCCACTGTTGGTTCAGGCTTGTGTGAGGAAGACGTCATGGCTCAATGGCATCTCTTCATGCCCCTGTTGGTTTTCTAAAAGCCTTTTCCTGAAACTTCAAATGAACTGTTTGACACATAAAAGGGGTATGTCACAATAATGGATTTCATAGCCAGCATTTTGTGCCATCTATTTTGGAGAGTTCTTTAAAATAGCTGCAGTTTAATTAGGAACACGACTTTACAAGTCATGTGAAGGTATATGTAACAATAGTAGGCAACATTTATTTATATGGAAATATTCCATCACCCTATATAAAAAAAACATTGTATGAAATGGACTTTTATTGAAATAAAAGCATTTTCAACCATAACATTACAGACTTGGCATAACGTCAGTGTTCTGTACGGACTGAAAATGTGAATTAGTCCTGTTTTCTCATTGTATATTGGAAATAATCTAAATCTCAATGGAAACTCAAGAGGCAGTATAATGTGATGGAATAAGCTTCAATCTCCAATGTGGAAGTGCATTAAATATATAACAGTCAAGGAAAATAGACAATTAAAACCCCAAATTAGTCAATATTTTCCACAAAATGACAAACAACAATGAAGTAGAAACACATAAACAGATGGCTGAAAACAAAGAAACGACGAGAGAATATTAATTCTGCAACAATAAATATATACTTGATGCAGCATCCCTTCTCTGACCAAATATAAGAAAGGTAAAGACCAAAAGTTTAAAAAACAGAAGGGTTACAACAGTTATACTTGATCCGCTCAAACAACACAAAGCTAAAAACATAAAGCCAGCTTTATGAAAGCTGGAGGCAAAGTAGGAACCTTCACAAAACAAAACATTCTAAATTGTTAACAATTGTTCAAATTATCGCTGTTAAATGAATTGTATCTACGTTGCTAAGGATAAAATGTTCATAAAATGTCATTGAATATATATGAAAAGAATGTCTCAGACTAGCTATGCAATTAATACAAAAAAAAATAAAAAATAAGAGCGCAATATCCTTCATTCCTGAAAAAGGTAGATTATACCCAGCTAGCAACTGCGTTCATCCTAAGCGGGCTCCTAACACTGTGCAGTACCATTGGAGAACCTGACATTTGGCTCATAGTCCATGCTGTTGGATGGAGCAAACAACATCCATGTTCAGAAGAAGCCGTTAGGCGAAGTCAATGGAATAAAGGAAATACATTTAGAAATACACGTAGAAATAGCATGATGGGGTTGAACTTGATAAGATCTAATATAGAACCTATTATTAGTTTGGACGCCACAAGACGAATGGACGGCCCGGACAAATGCTGATATGACCAAACATCGCATTTGAACCACGCTGGCATATGTATTGTTCACTATGGACCAAGAATATATATTATTGTTAGGGAATATTGTAGACGTTCAGATGAGGTGGGTGGTGGATCGGCTGAAGGTGTGGTACTTTCGTTCGAATACGGACTGCAGGCTGACCATAGAGGGCGAATGACGGGCCTGCAGAAGGAGAGGGAGAGAATAGGCAGGTCAAAAGGACTGAAACGTGTGTGAGGACTTAAAGGGTTGTGTGTGAACAATCAAAGGGAATACTTCCATTTGGTGGCTGATTTTGTTCAGTCCCATTGACCCACACCAGTGTTTAGAAAGAGTAACTACAGACCGTGGGCCGTCTTCTGTAGAATATTCGTGTAAATCTATATTGGTCAGCATTGCTTAGATTTTTTTGTATTGACAAAAAAACTATTTATGTTACACCGACCATTTTACAGTTGAACAACTTTTTTGTACAAAACACGATTGACCAATTGACCAAAACACTTGTTAAAGCAAAGTAGACCTATATATATATGACTAGCGCTAGTCATGAACAAACACGTTTATTCAGTGAGTAGTTACTCTTTAAAGAGAGACAGTTAGGAAAATAAACAACATACAAGTTTATGTACAAGATGGCACCCGTGCACCTGATGCGTGTTTTACCCAACAATTGCACGTGTTCACATGCCTCACCAGTCTGGGTTTCCAAAGTGTAGTTAATCACATGGCCCACAATGACAAAGCAGTTGTTACGTTGTTTTTCCATCTATGTCTCGCTCTCATTGTAATTACCCCATGACACACAAGCCCTCTCAAGGGCCTTACCGTCTTCCGAGTGAGAGTGAGAGAGAGAGAGAGAGAGAGAGACACAGAGAGAACAAATACACTGTTGGCCAAACTAAACGAACCATCGGCGTTCTGCAAAGTCCAAAACAAACACGCGGACAAAAGAAACAGGCACACAATTGTTGCACTGGAACCAACGGCAACAAACTGCTCATTGGTTTTTGTTGGCTTTGGAGCGGCTGAATGCGTGCTGCTGAATGGCAGCTCTGATTACATGTTAGTTAGCACAGTGTCTATGCAGAGACACAGAGCACAAGGAATACAGGGCCCACACACAAACACATAGTGTGGTGTGTGTACAGATTAAAAGTGGAGAAAATACAAAATACACACACACAATATTGTCCACATCTTGTGGGGCTCTTCCGCAACTCAAAACTAAAGGCCACACTGCCACCAAGGCATGGGTTTGACTGAAGCGAATTAAGCAGATCTGTCTTTGATCAAAATGGTGGGAGGGGGAATGCTGTTGTTTAATTTGATGCATTATCACTGAATTATCCATGTATTTTAGAGGATAAAGGATTCAATATAAATAGCAACCAACACTTAAGTCAAACCTAAGAGAAAACACAGGTAATTGAAAATGCCGTTTCTAATTGGCTCAAATTGGTGACAGGGATGGCATTTTCAAAGAACGCCCACCTGCCACCAATTTGTGCTAATCAGAAAGCACAATTGCAACAACATGTGTTTATTGGGGACCGCGTGGACTTATTTTTGCGCTTGGTTGCGTTCTCTGTCCCTTCATTACATGGCTGCAGAACACAGTGTATGCTGCCAACGGTTATATCACAACAATCCTTATGTAGCTTGTAGACCGCCTGTCCTAACTCACATTTTGATTCGGGAGAAAGCAGTGAGGTTTTCAGTTAAAGGAAAAATATGGCTAAAACAAAAACAAAAACAAAAATGAGTGAACCACTGTCAACTGCACATTGCCAACAAACACCAAGTGAGAAACCAGCCAGAGTAAGGGGAATGCTGTGTGTTATTATTTTTAAGTATATTTCTTACAAATTCCAAAAATGCCTCTTGACATTTGGACCAATAACATAATGGTGGAGAAAGACGGTTGCTCTCCATTCTCGCCGCCTCTCACTGATTACCATTTTCTATTGTAATTTTGTCTTTGATCGGTAGCAAAACACGTGGGGAGGGGGAATTCAACAAAATGGGGCATTAAAACTCCAGCATTCTCCTGAAAAGAGGCCTGTGACAGAAAGAAGCACCCAAAGCCATGTTAATGGCCAGCCACCAACACCGCTACCTCCTGGTACCACACGTGACATCCCAGAGACTGAGGTTAGCCAGATCTTGCTTCATGATCAAGATGTAGACCATTACCGTAATCACACCGGTTTGTAGCTGACCCCGTGGTTGTATGGCTTTTAATGGTTGATCATTAAGTTTAGTTGTAGTTAGCCAATTAGTAGTAATACTAATCTGGTAAATTATTGATTAATAATATGAATTATGAAGGCAGTTGATCTTGGACCAAGGATGCACCGATACGTATAATTAGTATCTGCTATATGTTTATTTGGCAAAAATACTTGGCAAGGCTTTTTTGAGGAGTACGCGATAATAAAACCAATGGAGAAATAAATCCAATCGCAGGGATTTCATGACATTTTTTGCCTTAGTATGCCAAAACTAAAAGGTCATATATGGTGTTCTAGGTAATATGAGGCACTGCCGCAGTGATTAACTGTAGACCAAATGGTACGGGTGCATCCCCGGTGTGGACAATAAGGGCATGCTCACGTCGGACCGCTGGCCAGAGCGGGTGCTTCTACAGCAGGGTTTCCCTGCGCGGACTGGTCGGGCCCGTCTTCCGTGGATCCGCGGAGACGGCGTCCCGCCCCGTCCCGCCGGCAGGGTGCCCGCCTCGGGCGTACGCCGTCTGGTGGGGGACCAGACCCGAGACCCTGGGCTGATACACCTTGGGGGCCGCGTGCCGCACGCTCTTCCGGGCCGTGTCTGTAGGCTTTAGGTTGAGGTTGGGGGCCCTGAGGGTGGAGGAGACACGGCTCCGGGGGCTGGAGCTCGGGGAGGGATGGCCCGACGCGGCCGTGGGGAACCTAGAGTTGGACTGTGTCCAGGGAGCCTGGGGGCCTGGTTTGAGGAGCAGGCTGGCCCGGCTAGAGGGGTAACCAGAGCTCTGGCTGCTGGCGAGAGCTCCCATGCCTGGGGCCGCCTGGGGGCCCGGCCGGGCGCTAGCGCTAGTGGCGGACTGAGGAGGGTTCGGGGCGGGGCTGCAGGGGTCGCGTACGCAGACGGGCACCCTGGCTCTGATGGGCGGGTGGTCCAGAGAGTTTGAGCGCTGCACAATGGCGCTGTTCTTGGCCGAATCGCTCAAACTGAAGGTAGAGGCCGAGCGGGACATCTGGGAGCACAGAAACACGACGGGGGTGGGAAGAAAACACACACACACACACACACACACACACACACACAGGGACAGAACAGGAGGACACGGGGCAAAGTATGAGGACATTGATGGATAATAGTGAAAGTAGAGTGGATGGAAAGATTATACCTTCAAAAAGGAAAAACAGAATCTTAACTGGAGGGATGAAGGGAGGAAATGGGCATTTCAATCATTTAAGTTCAATAAATAAATAAACATGCAAGCATTATGGCATGGTTGCAGATTTAGAGTGACACCAGCAGGCTAATACTTCAATATTACTATTGGATGAGTAACCGTATATCTCTTACAAATGTGTTGCAGTAAAATTGGGCGAAGGTTAATTCATCCATTCTTAGAGAAGGCAGCAGTTAAAGAAAGCCCCTGAATAGATGGCATTTATACCTCCTGGCCTCTGTCAAAAGGTTGCCCAATTAGTCTGGGTCCAAATATCTGAAGTTGTGAACAGGAAAAACCTGATGGCTTGATTCAGTATGTAGTAGAACTAATTTCCAATATTCATATATATAATATAGTGGATTTGAATTCTAGGGCGAGAAATGTGGCCGTAATCTACGTTTAATAGAGCTTGCTTTAGCACCGCCGTCCGGGGAGGGCATCCGGGCACTAGTGGTGCAACACACTACCCCCAAGAAGCCCCCCAGCACCAAGCACCAAGCACATACGATTCAAAACCTGGAACCCACATCACATTAAAACAAAAAACACACGCACAAAACAAAAACAAAACATTAAACCCTGATTAAAAGATCAAACGACTGGCCTGCCACAAAAGGATAAAAAGGATGAAATGAATGGAGAGGAAATGAGACAGATGGACAAATTGAGGACAGTAAGAT
>OOFG01063337.1:2500-12594 GCA_900323295.1 Molva molva | reverse complement strand
GCAACATGGAGCACCAGGCCATGGATCGTTATCAACAAACCTTTACAATAAACCGGTCTTTCAACACCACCACCTTGCGTCCTTTGTCTGGAGGAGTGTGGCAGCCACCTAGGTGGAGTGTAGCATGGACCTTGCTACATATATATCTCTATAGAACACTTCAGACAGTATATAACACTATAGAACACTAAACACCATACACACCATACAGTAACAGAACGATCTAGAGAACTTTGTTGACACTATAGAACAATACAGGCCACTATGGACACTATATAATGCTAAAGAACACTAAACACCATACACACCTACAGTGTTACAGAATGATAAACTATAGAACTCTATTGACACAATAGAATACTTGATAAACTAGAACCATACAGGACAATTGGTTCTATAGTTCTAAAGTATGGACACTATAACACGATAGGACACTTTACAACTCTATAGACCTTATGGAACACTGCATAGAATAGAATACTATACAACGCTATATCGACACTATAGAATACTAACTATCGACACATATACGTCAACAAACTCAAATCACAATGTCGCCCCCTACAGGGTGGCGAAAGGCAGTGCCATAGACGGTAAGGAATCGCGTTTGTATTTTTTTATTGATGTAGTCCTAATTTATGTTTTCAAAGCGCACTAATTTGGTAATATGATAATAACAATATTAATTATAACAACAGCAACAACAATAATAACAATAACAATCATAATACAAATAACATTAATAATACACTTTTGTCAAATTGTTTGAAATTAGAAGATAAATCACGGTAGAAAACTATCTATAATTGACTACCTTTATAATAAACTAAAGAGCAGAGATTTGCTCTTTAAATAGTTGTGGGAAATGTAGTTCTTTTTTTAAATGGACTATACCAATACGTTAAATTATTTAAAAGTTAAATAGAGTTAAATAGATTACATTTTCAACCAATGTTATTAGTGACTAATATCTCAAACACTATATTAAAGAAGAGTACCAACGTGTTCTTTATTGTAACAATTAAAAGCCAAAAGAGCCAAGTATATACCCCCACTTGTTGCAAGAATAGCTACGGACCGTTTGAGTAAATTCTCTTCCACTGTCGGATTACAACCGAGAGCACCCCTGTAAGCTTGTCCAGCCATAAACGTCGATTAAAAACCAAAGTAAGTGTTGTAAATTCATGTTTTACGATTCGGATTGTGAAGGAGGTGATTCTTTCGTCGCAGGTTTATGAAACGTTATTGAATGTGAGGTGAAAGACGACACGTGGCTTTCCGAACAAAGTTCCTGTGCTTGTCAAAGTTGCACCTCAGCGTGGTAGACAGGCAGCAGATGTAATGTAACTAATGTGTCGCATATGGTTTGAAGAACACATTTTCTCAGACGTTGTCAATTGATTTCAGTCTGCAGTGGCACCATGATATAAAGATATTTATTGGTTGAATTTATGAGTGTCTTTCTCCATTGCGGGCTTATTGCACCGTTTACTATTATTAAACAAAAAATGTAATCTGATTTTCAAAAGGTGACATTTAATACCCTAGTTTTCAAGGGAATGCGTGCATTGAAATTCATAATTAGGTTGGTGATTGTTGGTTCAGGTGTATTTTGGAATGTGTCAGTCTCAATTGTATGGTGAGTTGGTTAACGTTTTATTCTGTGTGAAGATTGTTACGAGCAAGTTGTCTATGCGGCGCAGGTTTTCATGAAATGTTTTATGTGATTATAAAATAAGATAGGTTGTCCTCTAGGTTATCTAACGGTACCTTCACCTAAAATCAAGGTGAGCCCAAAACAGCAGCTGCTTGGCTGATGTGTGTTGGACCAATTTCACATTCGAACCTAACTATCCTTTTACCACAATGGTCTTCCTTTTCAGAAAGTCTGCCCTGACATTACTTTTTTAAGTTTTAAAGTACTACCCATTGGGATTGATCAGTCCAATTTTGTAACTTTTCAGCGCTATGTCACCAGTCTGGTAGACGATATGGTAACTGGCCTGACTTTAAAGCAAACATTCATGTATCTAATCAGTTGTTTGGATTAGCAGTACTGTATTGGTGTACGATTTCAGTACATCTACTTTCCCTAATAAACCTGTAAGTTCTTTGTGATTAACTAACTCCGGTGTACTGTTTAACAAATGGCTCTAGCTCCTACCTGTTGCTTCTCTTCTATTCCCTTCTCATGTATCCTTCACAAGATTTGAGTGTAGAAGACACCCCCTTTTATTTAACCAATGGATCAGTCTAAACCTAGCCCTACGCAAGGAGGAACCCCTCAGATTGCTATCCCAGGAAGGCAGGCCGGCGGCCCTGCTGCGGAGCGGGGAGGCCTTGGTAGCGCCGGCACCCAGTTTGGGCGCCAACAACAGATGCGCTCGTCGCAGGCGGAGAACCCGGGCTCCGGGGCCGAAGAGGAGCCCAGCGGGGGTTCCTACGGCCAGAGCCCCGGGCCGCACGGCACGCAGACCTGCCTGGAAGGAAGAGGCGCCAACGGGGCGCTGTCCTCCTCCCCGAGGAGCCCGGGCACCAAGGGCCCCTACGCCCCCCGCGGCGGGGCCATCCGTACAAAACTTCCCAAGGGGCCGAGGCAGGGGAACCCCGACAAGGAGAACGGGGCGGCCAAGTCCCCCTCCGCCCCCCGTCGGCCCGCAGGCAGGGGGCGGAGCCGCACCTCCTCTGAGAGCGAGAGGGGGGGTAAGGGCAGCCGGGGGCCGGCCCCGAGGAAGCGGGGCCTCTCCGAGACGGAGGGCCGACCGTGGAGGGACAAGTATGACCACCTCACTCACTGGCGAGACTGGAGAGATGCATTTCTGTTTTTAATTTTGACTTCAACTGATTGACTTTTTGATTGGATTTTTTTAATTTTTCGTGGCTGTTTGTGTTTATATGTAATTTGTTTTCTACCCTTTTTTATTTGCGCTTCAAGTGTCTTGTGATTCCTTTTTGTTTTGTTCTGGTGTGATGATTTTGGGAAAGCACAATTTAAAAAAATGGTTTACCTGACTTATACAAGTGCCCCCCCCCCCCACACACACACACACATACACACGCATTACAGTGTCACTCTGATTGGCTGAGCTTGGGTATTATGTGATACATGGTACATAAGGCGTTATCAGAGCTCATCACATCTGTTGGTGACGATCTGCGAAGCGTGGCTCTAAAGGCGTTGGCCAGTCCTTTGTCTCATAATCCAGGGTCTGCAACTCTGCACACAAGCAGCCTCAACTCAATGAACAAAGGATGTCTGTCTGCTGCTGTAATCCATCTGCATTGTGTGGAGAACAGGGCAACATGGCGTCTAGGCCTGCCTAACTCTTAGGATTTGACCCTGTAAAGGTTTATTTATGGGCGCCGTGTACTCAATGCACGCACACTGCAAGCATAGCAAAGACATTTATAGATGCGGTGCTGATGGACGTCACGTTACTGTGGCAATGGTTAGAGCAATGTATAAGCAAATTGCATGGCAAAACCAACAAAGAAATCCATATTTATGTTGGGGACCAGTGGAAACGAATGGTTTTCTGCGCTTATCTAACCAGATACTATATCTTTCAACAAGAGAATGGCTTAATCCAATCATTGACGTGTCTAAAGAAGTGCTTGAAACATCTATCTCTGTTCTGTCCATTTTGCAGCACGAAATCTGGTACTGTGCTTTAAATGTTCAGAGGTAGATGTTCTCCCGCCTGATGAGACAGAATTAGGTACATTTTACATCTTGCAGGCGCCAGGAGCACGTGTCCATAAGGGCTTTACCCACCTAGCCAACCCCATGCCTGACGCAGTCATCCGAGTGTTTGTGACTGAAATTGTTTGTAAATTGTCAATTTGCATCGCTTTTGATGAATCTCTCCATTTTCCGACATGTCTTGTCACTATGCATGCGATTTTAAATTGTAATCTCACCATTATCCTCCCGGGGCATCCAATCAAGTTGTGCCCTTTGTCCATAATGCCGTCATTGATTGGTTGTTTGATTGATTGGTTGCTATTAACAATTAACTGTTATCTTTAATCCAACATTTCTACGGCAGATCTATGTATGACGTGTTGTACAGTTTGGTAATTCTCTGCTGTAATTTCCCACCACCAGCATCAACATGAGTGGACTCCAGTGTCTCGCATCCGAGAAAATCTGGTTCGACAAACCCCGCTACGATGATGCTGAGAGGTGCTTCTATGAGGGGGCCAACGGCCCCTCTGCACAGGTAGGCTGACCACACCCGACTGGACATGAGCTGGGTACACCCAGAGCTGGGTACACCCAGAGCTGGGTACACCCTGAGCTGGGTGTACCCAGAGCTGGGTGTACCCAGAGCTGGGTACACCCTGAGCTGGGTACACCCTGAGCTGTGGGGGGGGTGTTTGCCATGGCACCGCCAATGCCAAGTACAGGAGTTTGGTATAGTTTTAAAAAGGCCTTTTTAGAGCTCTGTGTGTAATAAGCCTTAAAACTATGAGGGCGGGGCAGGGTCAAAAGTAGGGGGACAAGTAGAGCCCGACCGATATATCGGTTGGCCGATTTTATCGGTCGATATTGGCCTATCAGATATATCAGTATCGGCGTATATGTTTGCTGATATGCCCTTGTATGAAAACTTGAGAAATGGTGTTGATTTCTAAATGTTATTACCTCTTTATAAATCCTCTACTGTGGTGGTTGGACCTCTAAATGCTTTAACTGAGCACATCCACCTGAACACTCCTAACAGTTTAACATCATGTTCTGTGAGGAGGTCAGTAGCTCCTCCCCCTACAGTTCATTGGTTCCTTTAGCTCATGGTTTTAATGCATGTTGCTGGAGGGTGAGCAGCAAATCCCCACGAGATGCTCCACCCCCAGGATACAACGATATATAAATCGAATAAAGGGCGATATATCGGCCGATATATCGATATCGGTTATTTTTTACCCCCTAATAATGGTATCGGCATCGGCCCCTAAAATCCATTATCGGTGTCAACTCCTTATTGGCAGAGTCTCCTGACTTTTCCTCCACGTCCTCTTGGTTTGTGTGGTGCCTTGTCCACAGCTGTGCAGTGTCTGTTACAGCTCCTTTTGCTTTCAGCGATTGCTGCATCATCATCATCCCAGCGCAGCTATCTGCTGCATGCATGGCAACCAAGCCTGTTGGCCTAAAAGTAGCTCGGGTGGACGAGAGAGAGAGAGGCCCATTTTTATTTTTTCACTCTAGGGTAGCCAACCGTTAATCTATTTTAAATAATGTAAAAATAGGTGGTGTATGCACCTAATATTGAATTCATATCCAAATCCTCATTTACGTCCTCAATTTGATCACATACTTCTGCGTATTTCTGATGCCGTTTCATTATTAATCGTGTTTGTGCAAGCAATACTCATGTGCCATGTGAACGTCAACGATGTAGAGTAGGCGGTCGAATCTGCTAGTTCAAGAGATGCAATATACAATGAATGGAATTTAGCTTTGCAATGTTAATTGTCTCCTGAAATAACTGACTCAGAAAGGTGTATGTCTGTGCACCAAACCTATTTGCCAGCTTACGTTTGTCTTTGGCATGGTTCCATTCTGCTGCCTCTACTGCTTCACTTTCATCACTTTCCCCCCCCTACCCCAAACACGTGGCCACAGGAGAAAGATGCTAGTGCCATCCTGCAGGAAATTGCTAAATCCCGGCAGCATATCCAGCAGTGCCTGGACGAAGTGAGTACTGTAAACGAATGGCCTTCCCCTAATAGTTACAGTACTGTCAGTGTACTGGCCCTAAGGTTGTGGTAAAAACAACATTGGTAAACGGTACTACAAGGCAACAATAACTTTCATTCGGTAAGCCCTTCCTTTTCAGAAGTTGGTATTTAACTGAAAGGTAATTTTCAGTAGCAGGAAAAAAATAAATAAGGGCACATTCCCTTATGCATATGACTGCATTAAATAGGGCTTCAGACGTGTGAATCTGGTAACAAAAGCCTTACAAGATTAACAACTTAGCATTTTCGGAGCCGATATCAATAAAGTACAAATGCTGTTGGATAAATATCATGCGTCTTGATGTGGACCCCAGTGTATAATGCCTGCTCTCCTATTCAACTCTGTTCATTACGCTGCTTGCTTGATTTCTATAATCACCTTGCCATGTGCATACCCCATTGTTTTTTTCTCTGCTCATGACTGGGACCAGTCTGCTGTTATCCTCAGCATTTAGAATTGAGATATTTACCATGGCGACTTAATGTATGTTCTCTATTTGCTGTGCTACATAGTCATATTTTTGTACATAGTCATTGGTTTGGTTTAAATTCAGGGTTATATGAGAAACGTTGCTTTGCCGGTAGATTTATCCACTCTGCCAGGTAAAAAGACAAAATTCTCAAAGTAAATTTTGGACTCTGCTTCCTAGTGTCTACGACCTACGACCCTTCTTCTGTTTTTCTATCTCCTCTGTAACCTGTCCTCCCTCCTCGTTAACCTGAACCCCTCCTCGTTAACCTGAACCCCTCCTCGTTAACCTGAACCCCTCCTCGTTAACCTGAACCCCTCCTCGTTAACCTGAACCCCTCCTCGTTAACCTGAACCCCTCCTCGTTAACCGGGTGCAGGTGAAGACGGCCACGCAGCCTGCCAAAGGCCGTCAGCCCAAACGACAGCACAGAAACGTAAGTCCCCTGCCCACGCGCTGCTCAAGCTCTCACTCTGGGCCTGGTCCGGTGGGCCGGCTCTGGTGGGGCCGGGGTTGGGTCCGGTGGGCTACGTGGGGCGCTGGCTTGCCCTGTCCAAGCTGATCATAACCCTCAATCATGTCTCCTCAAACGTGTGCCTGCTTTTTCCTTCATCCTTCATTCAGAAGTTGGCCTCATTGATTGTCTGCTAAGAGCTTTGTGCCGATTGTAGGGCTGCATGAATGGGTCACTTTGGATTTGTTTTGGTAATTTACATCTAATTTCAAAATAATTCATATTAACATTGCACTCCTGGATCTGTGTTGCTGGGTTTATTGACATGGTTGATGATAGAAGCACATGGGTCTGAAACTTGTTTTGTTTACTGACTATAATTTGGGTTATTCCATCGGATTGACGTTTTTAAGTGTGAACCAAATCAAACTAAATGGTTTGTAACATTGTGTGTCTGTGTGCTCAAATCGTTGCATATTGACCTTGCAGGTCATTGTGTTCAACTCATTGCTTTCACAATTTATTTTGCTTGCATTTTTAATCCTGGATAGAGTATTAACCTGAGAAAATGGAAAAGTCTGACATTGTACAGTGAATCTGTTTTTTGTTTTTACCTCCAGTCATCATCAAAATCAGGAGACCAGGATGCAAAGGGCAAGCAGATGGATTATCAGAGTATGCAGAAAGGTGGGTTTGGTTCTGTTTTCACAGGCTGAGGTACTCTGAGGTTTCAGCTTTGTTTAATGAATACATCTTTTATTTAATGTATAGTACACAATCATGTGGTTGTTTTTTATGATTAAGTTTTATTGACATTTTCTATTAAAAAATGATATTGTTTTACCATTTCAAGTAAATTAAGCTTTTGAAAAAAGTCAATTCACCAGGATCTGTCCAAGGAGGTGCTTCGACGAAAGGCACGGCTGAGCTCACACCCTGTACATGCTGGAGTTATTACTGAAACAATGTGATAGGGTGTGAATCGATAGGATATCTTCATCCAAATATTCTGTGTATCATGGCTTCAGAGATCGAAGATATGAGAGCCCTCATCCGAGCACTTGAGTCCCGAGTGACACTGCTGGAGAAGACCCAAACCACGGCCGCTCCTGCCCCATGTTTCAAGGTCCATCTGCTCAATTAACACAACTACCATCTTTATTTGAACATAAAGACACATTTTCTATGAGCGGTAAAATGGGGTTGTATGTTTCAAAATACCACAAATAAGCCGCTCTGTAGTATGAATCTTTGCCCACAACCCAAATACTTGCATGTAGCGCCCAATGCTGGCGTGAAACCGGAACAAAATAGTTTAAATAAACAATATTCCACTAGCCGGTCAGCTGATGGTGGAGTAAGCCTCTGAGCAGTGGGAGGTAATGCAGATTCAAGCTTTAGTAAAACCCTGAACTTTTTGACAGGTTTAGTAAACAAGGCATTTTTAATTTTGCAAGCAATTAATTTAGACGCAGGGGCTATGAATTATCACTCATGGACTCACCATTTTCCACAATGTGGAAAATGGTCTACCTTGTTTTTTAGTCAGTTATGAAGGGATGCCAATGTTTATTTCTTTACAAGGTTATCTTTAACTGGCAAACCTCTAATGTAAAGGAGCATATGGGCTTTACATCGTGACATTAGGAACTTCATGATTAATCACTCGAACGCAAATCTCTGAAAACGGCGCAGATTTTTTCTTTGAAGTCTTTGTGTTTGCAAAACCTACCAATTAGCCGCTCCGGAAAATAAGCCGCTGCGAGTTTTGGTTCGTAAAGTCTGGATACAAGCTACAACTTTATTTTTGAATACGGTACTGTCAAGTGTGTTCACAAGATGGCAAACTTTCCAATGGACTCAAATTCTCTTCCCATTAAACGGACCAGCCTTGCCTCATAATGGCTCACTGTTGTACCATGCCACTGAAACCCCTCCATCGGTTCTTTCAGGCTGCTAAAGTGCAGGCTGCACCAGCGAAACAAGTAGAGGTTGTTGATGACGATGAAGACGATGATGACGATGACTTGGACCTGTTTGGCAGCGATGATGAGGATGCTGAGACATTGCGCATCAAACAGGAGCGTATTGATGCCTATTCAGCCAAGAAGTCCAAGAAGCCCGTCCTGATCGCCAAGTCCTCCATCCTGTTGGACGTCAAACCTGTACGTATTATTTATTTGCTTTCTTGTTCATATCCCATATGTACGTTCCTGAAGGTTGGTATGTTCATACACAACAAAAATATCTGGATCAACTTCAAATGATCTGTCACTCAAGACCCTCCCAAAAAGGTGAGTTTATTTTGTAGTGGACAGATATTTAACAGTTTAACTGATATTCTCACTCTGACAAAGGGGAACTATGACACGATTCAGAGTGTATTAGTTTTGGGGTATTTCTTGCATCCCTAATCCTAACCATATGTGAACTCCGGATAGATCTATTCAGGAACTCGGCCATCCATCCTCTTTCAAGGTGTTGCTGAATCAAGACGCGGTGGTCAATGTTGATATTGTGGCGGGCCACCACACATAAACACTGATGCATATTAACCAGTCAGTATCTGTGTTCCCTAACCCCCGTCACCAGTGGGACGACGAGACGGACATGGCCCAGCTGGAGCGCTGCGTGCGCTCTGTGCAGGCCGACGGCCTGCTGTGGGGAGCCTCCAAGCTGCTGCCCGTGGGCTACGGCATCAGGAAGCTGCAGATCAACTGTGTGGTGGAGGACGACAAGGTGGGGACGGACCTGCTGGAGGAGGAGATCACCCGCTTTGAGGACTTTGTGAGTATGCTCCAGCAACATCCACCACGAAGACACACATCAGAACCATCTTCATGAACCAGTTGTAATTAGAAACATGATGGCTGCATGGGAGCTTTAAACTGCCAACATATGTACTGGTATTGGTACTGGTACCAAATGAGACCTTCCCAGCCTGTGGACAGATTTAAGATATTTGAACCGGGCCTGTTTTGTCTGGGAAAAGGAAGGAAGTGACATCTTACCAAAAATGCAGTTTCTTGCATCACTTTTAATTTTGTCCGACATTTATTTCTGATAATAACATTTGTTTGTGATTGTTATTGTCTCAATGAGAAGGATTTTTTTGATCATAGTACCTTTTTTAAGTGTTGATAAAAAATGTTTTACTGAAGCGATTCAAATGATCACCCGTTGTGACGTGTTGTTCCTCAGGTCCAGAGTGTGGATGTGGCTGCCTTCAACAAGATCTGAGCCGCCTTCCCTCTCCCTACGCCACCAAAGAGTTGCTTCTGCTTGCCTGGTTCTTAATAAAATCCTGCACTTTAAGCACAAACATCTGGTGTTGGCCTTCATAGACTTTACATAATGCTAAATACTCATATACGTATCATATACATTACAAGACTGTGCTATAACCATTTAAAAGGGCAAAGTCTTAAT
>OOFG01063336.1:0-17274 GCA_900323295.1 Molva molva | reverse complement strand
CACGAGCCATTAGCACCCAGGTGTGACTCCGGACTTGAGCCATGTGTACGGGTGTAGCGTTGTTGATTCATTGTCTGGTAGGTTCCGGACTCCAGTGACAAGTTCTGCCGATGGGCTTTTTAGGACCTTGTTGGGCGTGGTTCAGGTTCTTGTGAGCTGGGACTTTTGTTGGACTGCGTTTAAGCAGCGATCATGATGACGACCCTAAACAATGGAGTAACCCCGGCAATGGTGTCGTCACACCGCTCCATTGGTCGTCGGCCAACCAATCACTTGCTCTGTTTGACGACCCAATTACCACCGTGGTTTATACTCGCCATCGCAGTAGTTTAGGCGGGAAAGGTGCCGCTTATTATCTGATAACTGATAACAGATAAAAGGCTTGCTTAGGCTTAAATCATTACGTTATTACCTCAATCAATGTAAATATCAATCAATAGACCTTTATTGATAGTAACAACTTACAGAGGAAGCCTTTTAGAGCATTTAAGCCTTGATCCAATTTGTTCTACTAGATGTCTTCATCCAACCAGGGCTACCTGAAGTTTGAGATCCCCTCTTGAAGTAAGGTATAACCCCATTATGGTGTAGTGTGTTTTAATTGCTAGTGGTAGGACATTCTGCTTTGGATCACATCATTTTATTATCAGGGTTATCTTTGTGGGGTGGGAGGGTATTATAGAAAATAGGATATGTCTTGTTTGGGCATGAGCGGTTTTCTATCACCAAGTAAAACACAAGGGTATCAAAATCAGAACCCAGTTCTGATGACCCAACCAGGTTTAATTTACCAATCGTCCTCAACTTCAATTTTACATTACCCTGCCCATCTAGGGACTGATTGAGGCACCAGAAGATTTGTTGGCGTAGCAGCTAATACCTGTGAAGTGGGCTAGGAAAAGCAATACTATCAACCAATCACCTCAATAATATTCATAGAAGTCGCCAAAACAAGCTGTTTCTTTATAGAAGGCAATTCCCTGGGAAGATAAAAGATAATTTCCCCCAAAACATATTGATGGAAAAACACTGATCTGACCTGCGATAGGACCAATTATCTCTATATTTTCTTTGGTTATTACCACGGCTACCCTTGCCCTGTATATACACAGATGTGTTGTATTAAATATCATATACAATGTAACAATGTTGCTTTATTTGGAGAACTATAGAAAGGGAAAAGCTTTTGGTGAAACCACATCCTTTTAGGGACTTCCTGGATCGGAGGAGGACCAGTAGAATTGTGGGGGATTGTGGTTTGGGGAAGTGCTGAATATTAACATAAAGCATGAAGATTGCAGCTTGATGGATATTTCTGGTTGTCGCTTACCATGATGCATTGCATTCCCCCCAGATCCTTACCCTGTCCTTTAACACACCAAACCTTCACCTCAACGTTACTATCCCAAACCTTATACATAAATGTAACCATTTTTTACTTTAGACCTGAACTCACCCGACCATAATCTAGTAGCTAAACAATTTTCATGTCATGTCCAATGCATCATGGGAAATAAGTGCCAAAAAGTCCCCCCCCCCCACACACATCTGGAAGCCAAACTTGAACCTGCAGACTTTTATCTCACTCAATCACGAATGTAAATATTACTACTAGAAATTAATTTGGGCACTAATGAAACGATTTAAAAAAAGACTGTTAGACTGTTTAACTAACTTGTTATTTGCTGAAATCCTATGCGTTACTACTGTTCTGATGGAAGGAAGAAGGCTTTGACAGCTCTGATTTTAAACAATGATAAGACTTCTCCAGCAATGCTCCTGGTCTCTGTGTGTCTTGAGGGACTCGAGGAGGAAGAGGCCTGGACCACGGAGAAGATGGCTGTTGTTGTTCACAGTTTGGGTTGTTTGGCAGCCAATTCTGAAAGCCATGATTTACACCAGACCTCAAAAATCAATGCCCTTAAAATAAATGTCTGGATTTATTTTAAATGACTAATAAAGGATCATTGCTGTGGTGGTTCCGTGTTATACTTTCGTTACTAGCTTTATATAGGTTTGAGTAACTAAACAAGAAATGAAAAGGAAAATGTTTCAGCATGATAGTTTTGTTTCAGGCTGAGAACATGATGAAAAGGTCAAAGCCACAACGGAACACAAAACCACAGTTCTACAGTTGAGGCATACGTTTCCTTTTTCAATTTATATTTGACTGCATCTGTACTTCATCGGTTGGTTATATTCATTATAGGACTGGGTGATATATCGATATAATATCTGTATTGTGATATAAGACTAGATAACTCCTGGGATTTTGGATATCGTTATATAGCCTTATGGATTTTAAGACCACATTAAGCTAAAGGTAAAGAAAAAAGTCTGAGCCTGTCAGGGGCCAAAACAAGCACTTTTAGAGGATGTTTATTATCGGGGCATAAGTGTCCCAAAGGATTGCATTGCAGCTTGTTTTGCAGATTACGGCTGAAGCATTCTCGCTCAATACTGGCGATTCCAAAATTGTTGCCCGCATTAGTCCCTTACATCCCAAATGATCGGAAATAGGGTCCAGGTTGAAAATTCAGAAGTTCTCCTTTAACTTTTCGAGAATAAATGGACCTAGACTACAATAAAAATAGAAAAGGCCGAAAGTCATTCAACTGAATAAACCAGTCTGGTAATCATGTCCAGATAAATAAAATGGTAACAGGGTATTTCTTAATGTATTTTTACATGTGGGTATAGAAAGAAACAACAACATTAATATCGCAAACATATATATCGATATCGAAATGTTCCGCCTTAATATTGTGATATTGGATATAACCAATAAAGCCCAGCCCTAATTCATTACAATTCAAAGAAACACATTATTGTAGGTGGTTATTATAACAACAGGTGGTTTGTTTTTAACCACCGTAGAAGTTATAAGTGATTACAAATATTTGTCACGAAAACATCTCTAAGTCCTCAAAAGCAATACACACTTTTTCTCTCTGAAAGAGAAAGACCGATCCTATACCTTAGTTATATATAAATTACATAAATAATAACATACAACTAAAACACACAACAGAAATTATTAGTTCAGCCTTTATGTTGGCCAAACAGTATAGGATGGATTAGCTCTACTTAGGACTTGCAGTATTTTTGGGTGTTATATACTGTCACCAATAACATGCGGTCAGTACTAGAGTAAGAGATGGATTAGCTATATGTGCTGTTCATATCACTACTTAACATTAGTTTCGCCAATGTGTATGAAATTAAGTTCCTGCCAAGCCTGCACACAGTGGATAGGCGCGCTCCCGAGATATGCGGCCACGGCTGTGATTCTGAGTCTCGGAGCGCGCCTGGGACCAGAGAGGTTTGCCTGCAACTCTCTACTGACAGCTAGCGACTTTTACTCCATCTCCAAGCTGTACGTGTCTCACAAGTAAGTTGACAGCTCTGGTTTTCGCTTGTTAACATTAACGTTTAACGTGTGGGTGTCACAAAGTTAAAAATAAATGTTTTTTTTCATGATGTGCTTTGTAATTCTTGTGGGTTTGCCACCCCTCCAGAATTGTTTTGGACTTTGAGCTAGTCAGCAGCGCTAGCGGTTACTTAGCTTACTTAGCAACACTTAAGAGCCTGGGAAACTTACTTGTTGCTGTTATATTGGCTTGACATTCAGCTTGATCTGAGTGGATGCCTTCTGACATGTTGTCTGACTCAATCCCGTCTCTGTTCGTGTCGATCCCATCCTCTTTTAATGCCAATAACGAGCCATGAGTAGCTGCTAGCTGCAGATAGCATGCTACTGGCTAATGGTGTCACGCCTGTCTTCCTGTAGACGTGATGGTTTGTTGTGAGAGGGCTTTCTGTGCTGGAGATCAGTATAACCCGTCCTCACGATGAGTTAAAAGTCTATCAATCTATTCCATGTTTACCCCTCGGTGACCTCTGAATGGTGATGTCTGAAGCATTTATTTTCAATCGCTTTGTTGTTTTTTTACGAAATGCTTGCGAAGGCAGGAAACCTACAGCTATTAGCTAGCTGTTAGTCTTTCTGTGTGTCTGTGTGTGCGTGTGCGTGTTTGTGTGTGTTTGTGTTTCTTTTCTTTCAGGCCTGGTATTTTCACTGGTCAATTTGATGGCCCAGATTTGATGATGGTCTCCGGTCACATGACAACTCATTTTTGTCATCTTGTTTTTATACAGCTGCCAATGTAGACTATACACGTTACCTTAACAGAAGCTACGTTTATATGTATCTAACGCATCTTAAACAGAAGTACAACCTGTAGACTTCTGCATATCCAGGTGTGAGGGCTAACTGTATGTGTGACTATATGAAAACAACTCAAAGTAACAAAGCTTTCAACAGTCACTAAATCTGCAAACTAACATTAACTCTAACAACGCTAAAGCAATTGGCTACTGCCTTGAGTAGTTAATCTCTAACAGTTTTCTGTTAGTTTTCGAGTATGTTGCTCTCTCTCTCTGCCTGCCTGCCTGCCTGCCTGTCTGTCTGTCTGTCTGTATGTCTGTAGTCTTTTCCTTTAAAAAGATCAGGCTCCTGGTTAATATTCAGCACAGTCCAAACTCTGTTATGTAACCGTAAGTAGAGCTTCTTTCTCAAGCAATGGGAACGTTTTCCGAACCTGAATTGTCTGTCTGACTAAAGTTTCACACCATTACTAAATTGCGCAAATTAAAGAAACCTTTTGTATTTTTGGCTTGTGATGTTGTTACTTGTGAATTGAAACAACAGTAACAACAACTGAAAATGTTGTTGTTTTCTGTTTGCAATATTTTTGTTTGTGGTGTTTGAATTAGCAAGGTGACTAAGTTTTGGGGGGAAATTTGTCTTTGTTCTTTTTAGATTTTCTTATCTGTAGCACTACAAAAAAGGGTCTTAAGTGTGGGTTTATGTGGCTTTAAATAGCCCAAACAAAATGGCCACCTGTGGTGAGGAAGGAACCCGATGGCAGCTCAGGGGCCTCTGGTTGGACATACAGATGTGATGATGTCACGGCCAATAGTGAGAGGGAAGATGTACGACACAGGGGAGTCCTACAGGGGAGGATAAGGACAGGTGTCGGTACAGTTGTATTGTCAATTAGTCCATTATATTTATTTTATAATCAGAAAAACAAACGGCTGTCCAGGATACAGAGAGACAACTGCTAAAAGTCGAGGTAGGGGCCCTGAAGAAGAAAAGAAAAAGAAGAAGAGGAGACTGGCTTATTCTCAAGTGTCCTTAGGGGGTCTAATGGGAGATGGTACAGAGAGAGCTACGGGGTTTAGAGATGAAAGGGATGGACAGAAGGTGACAGTTCTCGGTAGGGATGAGCATGAGTACTCAAGTACTTGTACTAAATAAGTTCTACCTATAGAGTAATCACTTTTTTTTTCCCCCAAAAATACAATAATTATAATAATTGTGTGTATGTATATAGATATAGATATATAGATAGATAGTAGTAAATGTTCTATATTAATAATACAATTAATATAGACGCAGTGATGTAAATATTGTCTACGAATATACAACGTTTTCAGGCAGACATCAGAATCATAGAACAACTAGCTATATGACTAACCCTTTGCCTGTTAAGCACAAGGAGAAAACAGCGGAGACAGATAACAGCCAATCTCGCATCACCTCACATTTGCTAGCAGTTTGAGCACGTGCGGTTGTGATGCTGCCATCAGGGCAGAGAAAATAAGCCAGCTCATCACGAGAATGGTGACTGGTGATAAGCTCCCGTTCAGCTCTGTGGACCGAGATGGCCGGAAGAGTAAAAGCTACCCTCACGGCAAACAAAAACTAGAGTAGAAAAAAAAAAACAGTAGAGAAGATGTATGAGGACAGTGCGGTAGGCTAACCTTAACCACTACCCGCAATTTCACGTGACTGTTCATTTCGGACCTTATTCTTATGTTCAATTTTCTTTTGCAAGTATTCGATTACTCTATAATAATTTAATGCAAGCTTGAAATGACTTGCCCATCCCTGGTTCCAGTAAGGTACCATCATGTGACTTGGAGATCATGAGACTTGGCCTGCACTCCTGGCCAGCTGAGCCTGTTTTACCTGTAATAGGAGAGGCCAGGCTGTGATCTCGCCTGTAGGAAGAGCTTCCTTTCCCTGAAAGTCCAAGCTATTAATTAGGAGAGAAAGAGAGGGAGTGTTACAGGGGTGAGGATATAAGTGGATAAGGTGTTTGACTCCCGGCATACAAAAGGTTCTGTGTTCAATCCCCAATGCCTACCTGTAGGCATAATTGAACAAGATGTGTTGACCCCTACCTGTTCCTAAAATGACATATATCTGAATCCACTAAGTTGCTTTGGAGAAAACCATTTGCCAAATGACTGAATAGTCATAAATAGTAAGGGCGAGAGAGACTTAAGGGTGAGAAAGTTGGACAGAATTACGCAGAGCGGGTTAGGGAGATCGATTATTGGTTGGGAGAGAGAGGGGGCGGGAGGGACAAAGTTATAGGAGAGAGAAGTATGGGCAAACAAAGAAACAAGTTAAAATGAAGAGTAGAGAGATGGAGTTAGGAGTGAGAGAGTTATGGGAGCGAGAGTTGAGGAGGGAGATGGAGTTGGGAGAGAGGTAGAGAGAAATAAATATGGAGAGAAAGCTGGGGAGATAGAGAAGGAGGGAGAGAAATTTGGAGGGAGAGAGACTTATGGGTAGAGAGTGGGAGGGAGTGAGACTCATGATAGAGAAGACTGGGTAGAGCGGGTGGGAGGAGGCAGAGAGTTATGGTGAAAGACAGTTGTGGGTATTGAGTCAGAGTTTACTGTAGATAAAAGGGAGAGGTAGGGGAGGCTCGTATTTAGTTGCTCTGGTGGGGAAGGCCTTTAATAAGTGGGTGTATTGTGGAATGTAAACGCTATGAGGCCATATTCGGCTGCTGGAGCCCAGTGTAAAAACACAGTAACAGTAAACGAGACGCCAGCTTATCTAACACTTATTTACTGTCTGGGTAATCACATTGCCTTATGAACATATGGTTCTAGTCGTGCAAGCCAATATCTGGGTTGGTAGTTTGATGCTTGTTGCTCACCCAGGCAACCTGCTGAGGGGATTTTGAGCAAGACCTATTAAATGAATCCATTCACATACTCAATGTGTGTGTGCGAATGGGTGAATGCATGTAGGGGATGGGTGTAGGACGTCAATTGGTTCATGTGTGTGTGAATAGGTGTATTTTTGTGTGAATTGGTGAATGTACTGTATATGTGAATTGATGAATGTGAGGCATTTGTTGTTAAAGAGCTGTCCACATAGGTTTTTGAAATGCTTAGCAATCCATCTCACTCTTTGTTGGTTCTGAGTATGTCTGTCGGGGTATAACGTGAGATGTTCAGCTGGCCTTGAATATCCCTGCCATTGCTCTCATCCTCGCACTGGGGTCTTTATCACGGAGCTGATTACATAAGTGTGATAAAACACATGACTTCTGATTTAGTTTAGGAACACGGTGACCTCAGAGTGACCTGTGTGTGTGTGTGTCTGTGTGTGCATATCTGCGTGTGAATGTTCTTTGTACATAGTGCATTTTTTTTTGACTGCACTGTCTGTCGTGTGTCCGTATACATGGATGCGTGCCCGTACGTGCACTATTGTGACCCAAGTCATTGTGCACACCATGCTGCTTAAGGTCACTATAATGCCATGAAGCTCCAAAAAAGATAGTGGCTTGGTGTGATTGTGTTATTTTGGCCATAGTGATAGTGGTGTTACAGTGGTTGTTCCACTGTGGTATGGTTTTTGTTGCCAAAGTTATAATGGTGAGAACCTTGGATCCAGCAGTCCTGCTATATTACTGCAGAACTTGGGGGGAGACGGCACAGAGCCTGGGCCAGAAGGCTCTGTGCTTCCTAATGGAGATATTCTGCTGAAGAAAACTAATGCGCGAGTGGATGAAGCTTTCAGGCGAAAGAAACAGTTCACAGTTGAATTACTGCAAACTGAAACTTTGGTTGCGTTTATCGTATCCAAAAATCTTGTGCAACCCAGTCCAGTTGTTTCTTATCTAACCTGTTTTAGAGAACGATGCGGTTCAATTAACCAGTATTGAGTGAGGTGGAGGTCATAGTTTAACTAACCAGTGTTGGTTGAGGTTGCAGACTTGTGGTTTTACTAGCCAGTATTGCGAAGGACTGATACAACACAAGTAAGGGAAAGTTAGCTTGAATCAGAGTTGGCCTGTTGCCAGCTGCTCTCTGGCTTCAAGGTTGTTTTTTTTAAATGGAAGACTGCTATAATAAACACAAAGTGGAACCTAGCCCAACTTCTAGCTCAACTTTACACATTCAATCAAATGATAAAAAAAAAAAAAGACCCTCATTACTTTCTTGTAATCTATTTCTTGATGCCATACCTGAATTTTGAATATTTTAGGCTAGCTTTCTAGACTATTCATTTTTTATTCCTTTATATACTTGTTTTATGTATGGCACCTTGTTGGTAGCCATTTAAAGCGTTTTTTATTAAAAATAGTATGCAATAAAAATGATGTTATCATTATAAACTGGTTATTAAAAGAAGTCTCTCCACCTGTGTTTTTTAGATTATTTTCTTAAAAATAATCAAAAAACTTCTGGGGCTAGTTTAATTTAATCCAGTGTGACTGGGTGTTACCATAGGACTGTAAAAATACAATATGTGGTCAGTAACAGTAACATTCTTGGAATCCGGCTGATATTTTGGAGAACTGCTGTGGTTTGAGTGCTAGCAGCGTGGAACACCACTTTACTGAACATAGCTTCACGGTGGCTAGTTCCCCTGTCAGCAAGTATCTACGTATAGCTTGTAGTACTGTGTGAGTATGCTTTACCGTTAACGACCATTGGATTAAAGTAGTGTGTATTCTAACCCATTCATGATATATTTCATTTTATGTATAGATAGTTTAGAATTCTTATAAGTAATACTGTACATTTCTTTTGAAGACCATTACGCATGCTTGTTTTGATACAGCCATGTAGCTTATGATGCTGTACACTACACACAGGTCGGTGGATCTGGTGTGTTTTGTGGTGATGGTATTGTTGCTTTTGTGATGGTACTGATTGGATTGTGACATCATGAGTGAAGTTCTTTCAAATTAAAAGTGCACATTCTCAAAAGCCCTAGTGTAACATTACCAACGACTGCTAAGTGCTAATGTATAAGCGGTGCATTTTAATGTATGTAGGAAATGTATGTCTCTGATGCTGCTAAGAGTCCACCGTTAGGATGTGAGAGGATGTTGGGGGAGGGGAGCAGGCAGTTTGGGTGGGTTGGTCTTTAGAGTAACTGGTGGAGTTTTGTTAGAATCACTTCAGCATTTCATTAAAGTGAAAAAAAAAAAGGAAACCGTTATTAATATCTCTGTTAGTCATAATTTCCCTTACATGAGACAATATCTATAATTATTGCAGAATTCAAACCAACATAGTAATTTGGTCTTGGTTTTGGTCTGAAAAGTGACGGCAGCAAAATAAAAGTGTTAATGTAATAATGTTTAATGTTGGATTTTATTGTTTATGTGATTCTTATGTTAGCATTACTGCTAAAATAGTGAAACATCAACAATAGTGCTGAAGCACTGACACTAACTTGCTAGTGGATTTCTTTAGCTATCCTGGAAACTGCTCCAATATCGATTGTACCCTTTCATTTTTTCTCAACTTTACTTTTCAGTTGCTTTTGGATGAAAGCATCTGCTAAACCAATACATGTTAATGCTTTTTCAGTACACTATTTAACATTCTGTGTAGGCATTCCCCAAACAGGGTTCTTTAAGGTTAAAAGAATAATGGCCCTTTCAGCAAGACTTTTAGTGTTTTGCATTAGCCAGGCTCTCTGTGAGCGGATCTATGTAATAGAAGTAGGCTTTGTACCACTGCTGCCATTGTGTAGTACAGGTTTACTTCTCAACCTGCTCTGGTCCACCTATTGTACATTTACAAGTACAAGAAAGAAAAGAACAAGGAAATCCTAATGAAAGAATTGATTTTAAATGGTAGTTTATTTATGTGTAATATATTTTATTGAATACATTAACAGATTTCAATTAAAGAAAAGATGAATGTAGAATACATTTGGTAGGTCTATTTCAACTCTGACTTGAAGCTAAGCCTGTCTGAGGCTGATCTTTGGGTGCTGAAAGCTGTTATCATTGTTAATTGTATCATTGTCCTCACTGTAGACTTTCTAGGTTCTCTCTACTGTATTAATGAATCTTATGAAATGTTTCCTTATGGGATGTCCAAAGGTGAGCTCTGAGGAGGAGAGGGGTGACCTTAGACCTGGTCTAACTGGCTCCGCCCCTGGCCCCGCCCGTTCCCATACCGTCCTCAGCCAAACATGGAGGATAACTCGTTCCTGGGTAAAGTGGGTGGCTCTACAGAGTCCGTTGCCACGGTGACCAGTGAGGAGTTTGTTTTGGTCCAGTCCAGTGGAGCCGCTTCCCCCTCGGGGTCAGAGGGCAAGCCCAGACTCAAGGTCTGTCTGTCTCTGTCCGTCAATCAGTTTATCTACCTACCTGTTTATCAGTCAATCTGTGTCTTATCTATCTGCCTGTCTGTCTGTTTATCTGTCAGTTTATCTGCCTGTGTCTTATCTATCTATCTGCCTGTCTATCTGTCTGCAGATGTCTGTGAATGGCAGTGAGCAGCTGGAGAAGGTTATGCAGGAGGTGTTGAATGACGATGATGAGGGGGAGGAGGAAGAGGAGGAGAAGAGCAGTGTGGAGAAGATGGAGAAGCAGGGAGGACCAGAACCTCTTCCTCGGGATCGGCCCGCAGCGCTGATCCTGGACCCTGCGACCCCAGGTACCGTTTCTGAAGCCCTGGTGTTACCACTGATTTTACCAATAATATTTCGTGAAATGACTTCCATTTACCGATTCTGCTGAAGAGCATTTAGAGTATAGCAATACCAATATAGCATGTTGGTCTTTGTGTTAAGAGTACTTGTATGGCGATTCACTGTAATGTTGTCCACAAACTCCGCACTGACTGAAAGATATTGATTCAAAAAGACGAAAGTGCTGCTTTGCCATTGTATACATTTGTGGCAGGCGCACGCACGCTAAATGCTCGCCAGCAGAATCGCTACATGGCAAAATATCTTGTTTAGCGTCTGCGTCAGCGTTGGCGGTATGTAGTAGTACTTCACATAGGTTGATAATAAGCCATCTACTCCTGTTTTTATAATATTTAAACAAGGATTTGTAATGGCTCTATTGAAATAGTTCTGTGCCCAGCCAGCAAGTGGGTACAGTTAGCTTTTTACTGCCTTTATGGAGCCCTGCCTCCCAGGCCGTCCAATCAGCAGGCTGCAGTTATCTCTATCTCTCCATTGTCCTGTTTCCTGTTTTTGAAGAGCAGCTGTGCACTTGAGAAATTCTCTTCTTTCTTTCTTTCTCTCTGTCTCTCGCTCTGTCTCTGGCTCTGTCTCTGTCTCTGGCTCTGTCTCTGTCTCTGTCTCTGTCTCTGTCTCTCGCTCTGTAACCTGTTTATCTCAGTCTCCCACACAGGAGTCAGTGTTCCCTGCTGCTGAGCAGAACAGCACCTTTGTTGTGGCTTCCTGGTCATGTGATTATTTTGATGACATGACATGCGTCGTCCATTAATTCAACAAATCAGTCCCATCCTTCCTGGCCTTTTATTCTTACAAATTCAGAACTAGCTTTATTAAATGCTGCATAGGGACTATGTCAGAATGTGGACAGAGAGGGCATTGTGCTATATGGCAAAAATGTGTTTCAAATTTGTTTAAAACGTTAAACGTTAAACTTCCATGTTGGTTGTTGTGTTTTTTATTACCTCAAATATATTTTAATATATATATAATGTGAAAAATATTCCAAAGATGAATTTAGGTGAACTTTATGCAAATGCTTACATTGTATGTAGCTATATATATTGGCCATTTGATTGTACAAAAAATATTTTGTGAAATTCTGGCGAACGGGCAATGTTAGATTTATTTTCTCCCTTCTAAGCTTCACTCTTATTCCATCCTGTAAGTAAATAATAGCTAAACTAAACATCACCTTTAAGCTTAACTACTATTATGGTTGTAGACTACATGAAAGCACTACAACCCCTACTGCAGATGCTTCAGGAGTTCCCACGACGACCACTCCGGAGGCTCCTGAGGAGGACAGTGTTCAGTTCAGCAAGCTGTCCTACCTGGGCTGCACCTGGGTGAAAGCCCCCCGCAACGAGGTCCAGGCCCAGAAGGCCATGGCTACCCTGCGGGCTGAGAGTGCCATCCCCATCCCTGTTATCCTGCATGTCCCCAACGGTCCCCATGGCTCCGTCCGGTAGGTCCCCACAAAGTTAATACTCCATATAGTCGCTGTCCCTACCAGTTAACATTCCCTGTCTTTTCAGTCCCGACAAGTTAACACTCCACATGTCTGGTCATTCCCCACATGTCAACAACACTTTTCATGTGCGGTCAGCCCCGCAAGTTAACACTACACATTGAAACACACAAGTTAACACTCTGGTGAAACTCTCATGTCCCTGGTCTCCACAAGTCAGCACTTAGGTCCCCAAAAGTGAAACACTCAGGTCCCCTCAAGTTAGCACTCCTAATGTTCAATAGTTCAAATCAAGTTAGCACTCAGGTCCCTACAAGTTAGCACTCAGGTCCCCAAAAGTTAACACTCCGGTCCCCACAAGTTAGCACTCCTTATCACATTAATGTTTGTTTGTTTGTTTGTCTCTTACTTACTTTTGTTGTCTAGTTTTTTATTAACTCCTTTAAAGTTATTTGTTCTTTCTTCACTCCCTCCCTCACTCACTCCCTGTTTGTCTTAATGTTATTTTGTATTTTTCATGTATTAACATTTCTCCTTTTCTTGTTTAGTTCTCTTTTAATGATTGTCCTTTAAATGTTTCTTACATGGGTTTTCTTCCTTTGTAAAGTGCTATGCTGTGTGTTTGAATGGTGCTATATTAATAAACATGCCTTGCCTTGTCTTGTATAACCTCCAGGATCGTGGAGCAGTCCTCGGGGACTGAGGTCGCCTCCTTCCCCATCTACAAGGTGCTGTTTTGCGCCCGGGGCAAGGAGGACTCTGTGGAGAGCGACTGCTTCTCCTTCACAGAGAGCTACCGCAGCTCTGAAGACTTCCAGATCCACGTCTTTTCCTGCCACATCAAGGAGGCCGTAGGTTCACCTGCCTCACTCACCAGCATTCTGTCTTACAAATTTCATTAAATAGCAATCTGTTCATATTGTGACTTGGGTATTGTAGTTTTTGGCACCATCTCAAAGTTCAGCTTACCTAATTGATAGATGGAGATGGATAGATGGGTTTATGCATCCCCAAGAGGAATTTGGTTATTGCAGCAGTAAACAAAAATCAAATATCAATATAAAAAGACGGTAATAATAAGGTAGGAATAAAGAAACAATAGAATCAAAAATAAATGAATGTAAGCTAGCAAGCTAATGTCAACATACTAACATGAATCAGTGAAGTTAGCCTGTGTGTCGCCTCCAGGTCAGCCGCATCCTGTACAGTTTCTCCACGGCCTTCAAGCGTTCGTCGCGGCCCGCCCCCGACGTCCGGGACCAGACGCTCCCCGC
The DNA here is from genome assembly GCA_900323295.1 of Molva molva. Lineage (NCBI taxonomy): Eukaryota > Metazoa > Chordata > Actinopteri > Gadiformes > Lotidae > Molva > Molva molva. The sequence goes on along the minus strand of OOFG01063336.1, from coordinate 3,719 downwards.
CTCCCCCGACAACGACCTCTATACCTTCACCGTCTCCCTGGAGGTCAAGGAGGACGACAGCAAGGGCAACTACAGGTCAGCATCGACACCTGAACCTCTTTGGGGTCACCTGACACACTGTTGGTGGTAGTAGGTGACCTGATCTATGGTAGGGTTACTGAAGGAAATATGCAAGTGTTTGTGGTAGGATAGAGCTACTGTCGGACATATGTTGGGGTTTGTCCTCCTCAGTCAACCAGCTGAAAGTTTTTGTAGTTGGCACAATTCTGGCATCCAACTGTTGAATGTGACATTTAACCTCTTCTGTCCTGTACCCACTACTCCAGTGCTGTTCCTAAAGACCGTGACAAGTTCTACTTCAAGCTGCGCCAGGGCGTCCAGAAGAAGGTGTTGGTCTCAGTGCAGCAGATGTGCAACAAGGAGCTGGCCATCGAGAGGTAAGGGGCTTCTCTATCGGCGATGCAGGATGCAACCATAGTGAGGTAGGAGCCTTTGTTAGATAGGAAGCATGGTTAGTTAGGTACTAGGGTTAGTTAGGAAGAATAATTGGTTAGGGAGCATGGTAAGGAAGCATGGTTAGTTAGGAAGTACGGTTGGTTAGTAGCCAGGGTTATGTAAGAACCATTTCTAAATGATTCTGGCGAGCTTTTTAACGTGACTTTCAGCTGTTATTATCCCGTGTTTTTGTTGGACTAGCATGGAGAGCATTGCACTCTAAAACAGACACAAGGAACAGTCAAGGATCAAAGGTCATTGAGGTTGAACTTTGACCCTCCTAGTATGGTGATGGAGTACCTTCAACCCCTCACCTCCCCCAACCAGGGGAACAGGAAGTTCACTTCAAATCACCTGACATCCTATCTGGGTCAGCTGACATCATCACCGTCATTTCTGCAGACACACACACACACACACACACACACACACACACACACACACACACACACACACACGCACACATCCTGTTGTTCTCTGAGAAGTTCCACACTTATATGCTTGGTTTGGCAGCAGTTGCAGTCTGCATTTTCTGTATTCAGTTCTGCAAGACCAGGGTAAATGCACGAAAATAAGATGGAGTGTTCCAATGAGAGAACCCTCTTTCCTTTGGCATCAGCTTGAGGTCTTTCTGAAGCAGTTTAGCTTGTTGGCCACATGGTGGCACCTCCAACCTTTAGAAAGCAGGAGAAGGGGGAGAAAGCAGTCATTTAACATCATTGTATATAACGGACTGCTGTGACATTACTGTATATCTAAGGGACTGTTATGACATCACTGTATCCAATGTACCGTTGTGAACTTGTGACATCACTGTACATATACCACTGTTGTGACATCATTGTATAACAGAATGTTGTGAAGTCACTATATATATTCAAAATGTACTGTTGCGATGCCCCTGTTTAGATCAGACTGTTGTGACATCACTGATAATAACAGACTGTTGTGATATGACTGTACCTCAGAGACTGTTGTGACATCAACAAGTGCTCATTAATAATATGCATCTAAAAAACAATTCAGTGTAAGTTGCTCTGGAAAACCGTGTCCGCTAAATGACTAAATGGTAAATAGAATGGATTGTTCATGGTTTGTACATCAGTGTTTGGCTTATTCCTGTCTCCGGCCTGCTGTTTCCCTCTGCAGGTGCTTTGGGATGCTGCTGTCTCCAGGACAGAAGGTCCGGAACAGTGACATGCATCTGCTGGACATGGTAAGCCCTGGGCAGACCCCTCGCCACACACAGATGTTTATAATAACATCATGTATATACATGATGTTCATATACCATCATATCATATACCAGGTGACCTTGAGTGTCCTGAAAGATGCCAAATATGTTTTATTATTATAATAATAATAATAATAATAATAATAATAATAATAATAATAATAATAGTATTATTATTATTATTATTATTATGAATCTTCAACACTGGAAATCGCTTTCTTGCTTCAGTGTTAAAGTTACTATTCACAAAGTCTATTATTTTAATACACATACAAAATGGTGGAACTGGGATGTGTGTTGTCGTGTTGATCCTTCAGGACATGTTGTGCATCACAATCACAAGAAGGTAGTCGAGGTCGTAATATGTTTGTGTTTGACCTCAGGAGTCAATGGGGAAGAGCTCGGACGGGAAGGCCTACCTCATCACGGGAACCTGGAACCCCAACATGGCCGCCTTCCAGCCACTCAACGAAGACACGCCTAAAGGTGAGCTTTGCCTAGGTGTTCTCAAAAAACACGCATAAGAAACCACTCAACATTTACATTACGGCTGTCAACGAATATTCTAAATTTGAATATGAATTCGAAATGTGAAAACAAAAAGACATTTGAATGTGAAAATGAATATTCGAATGTGATGTATTTTTTTAGGAAAGCACTCCTGCTCTCCTGCTTTCCCGCTTTCCCGTTTCATGTTAAGGAAAAGATAATTATGGTCTCTCGGAGGGAAATCAAATGAATGATTTGTTATTGATGTTATTCTATAACCTATTTTTTTATACAGGTTAGGTAATATTTATACGGTTAAAATATTCAATTTGATAGTATTTTTCCATCTTTGCCGAGTAAGACTTTTGTGCAAAAGGATCCTTCCGCACAAAACTCATTCATTTGATCTCGCTCCGAGAGATAGCGCGTTCTCAGTTCTCACTCTTAAGTTTTACGGTAGGCTATAGGACATTATTTTATTTGTTTATTTTGTACTGTGTAGGTATGTACATCTTTTAATGTTTATGTTGAAATAAATATACCTATACAAGTAGTTATGTCTCTCGTTGTATGGGTTTGCCCTCTTATGGACAATGCGCAAAAATAGATATTCAAATATGGTTCGAATCTAGTGTTTTCTTTCGAAGGAATATTCAAACGTCATTTTTGGCCAATTTTGACAGCCCTCATTTACATTTACTTTCAGTCATTTAGCAGACACATTCATCCAAAGCCACTTACAAGTGAGACAACCATCAAATACAATCAAAATTGGGAGTAACTACATTTCCAAGAGTTTAATTTAATGGAGCATGATCATGGGAGGACGCTAAGGCAGCATTAACAAAGCATCTTCAGAGAAAAAATGGCTAAACATGATTCCTAGAGGGAACATTTCAAATCGGTGGCAGTAACACCAGCCATGGGCGGAGATGCCAACTTAATTTGCAATGCACTGTGAGAGGAAGTGGACATGTCTGCAAGGATGTAAGACAACTAAAGGAATACACACAATAAAGATGTCAGGAGATTGACATGGTGGTGGTAACTGACTCCTTGGCTACTGTGGCGATACAAATGCTAACTAACATTACACTTCTTAATTGGAGAGAGGAAGGGAGCTACCTCTAGGTGCAAGGATACTTTATACAAAGGTGTGTTAGATTAACTAGCAATGGGGTAAAGAAGGTAATATCATTTGTGATAGTATTGTTAGATACATTGGTTGCATGACAAATTAGTATATTTATTTTGTATTAGTGTATATAATACAAGCCATGCTGGTACTGATGGTGCAGGATATTGTTTGCTAGCTTAACTAGACTCATGATGACTAATGAGATGTGAAGCTGGTAGATGAGAGGGAGTCATGAATGCACAGCGCTCGTGTTTTTGTTCATATTTTGATGTCTTTCAATAGAGAGCCTTTGATTACATTCTAGTGCTTGGTACATTAACATTACAAACATGAGATTCAGCCAATGTGGACGGACACACTTAT
>OOFG01063332.1:0-15799 GCA_900323295.1 Molva molva | reverse complement strand
ATAATGGTGCAGATTACAGGATGCAGAGAGACACCGCCTGTCTGCTGAGGAGGGAGCCCGGAGGTTCAAGACGGACTTCGCCAACAAGGCAGACAGCCTGCAGCGGCAGATCCAACACCGAGAACGACAACTGTAAGCAAGAAAAAGGAAACCACATCTAGAATTAACCAAAAAGAGAGAAAAACACAAACACACACACACGCACGCGCATGCATGCCACAACACAATTCAGGGTGGTACCAAACCAGTTCTCCAGCTACCTTCAGTTAATTTTTTGGCACCACATTTTGTGAGTTATGCAACAGACTGACCTTGAGCACAATGCAATTACAGCAATTACCCATCGGCATTACTGATCCAGCTCTGCAAGAGGCAGACCATGATAGAACCCAAAAACAAAGTCAGCATATAGCGATGGAGAACGCTGATGCCTCGTTTCCCCAGTCTGTGATTTCTGCAAAAATAACATGTTGACGACGTCGTAGTTCATGGGGCTGCTCTTTGCCGTCATGCAGCCAACAGCTGGAGACAGACTTAAAGATCGAGAAGGAGTGGCGGCAGACATTACAGAACGATCTGGAGAGGGAGAGGGATAGCGTATCACAGCTCAGCGCACAGGCCCTGCAGATCGGCGGCCTGAAGAAGGTATGTGTCCGCAGTCTGGGATTTCTGACATTCACATGTCACTTTATAACCATATTAACAAATCATTGAATCATGAATGTTACACCTCTGACAATAAAATACTTGATCTTGAACTTGAATGTAGAGTCTAGCGAGACACGTGAGGAGGCCGAAGCCAACACACAAGGGTCTGTTGGTTTCATCTGAGGCGTGCGTGTGTGTGTGTGTGTGTTTTGGGCGTCTTCATTTAGGAGTTTCATCGTCTCCATGATGAGAACGTACAGCTGAAGAGTACCTGTGAAGACCAGGAACAAGCTCTGGAGGAGCTGGGCTCAAAACTGAGCGAGTAAGCACAGCTTTCCCCCCCACACACACACACACTAGACTTGGCTTACGGGAGTGTGTCTATTCCTAACGGTGATCCACTATTCTTCAGGTCCAAGCTGAAGATTGAAGACATCAAAGAAGCCAACAAAGCCCTTCAGGTAAATTAGTTAAAAGAGGTCAAGAGAATCAGAGAAAAATCAGATGAATTATTAGCAGGCAGTAAATACACTGGATATGTTAGCTTTGTGTGGAACAGTAATGTGCAATGTTGTTTCAGGGGGGACAGGTTTGGCTGAAGGACAAGGATGCAAGCCACTGTAAGCTGTGTGAGAAAGAGTTCTCCATCTCCAGAAGGAAGGTCTGTTCAATGAAGACTCACAATGGACTAGATATGCATGGTTTTGGCAATATTCTACATAGGATCCATGTTATAAAGATACTACAGCCATACTTACATCTTTTTTGCACATTTAGTAAACTATGGGTCTTGTAGTGACTATTACTTTGTCCTATTCTTTGGTCACTGCGGTGAATGGTTGGACATTTTGACAGAGCTTGGCAATGTTTGAAAAAGGTTTGAAAAATATATTGTCCAGAGGATGTTTTGTTAAAAAATATTACTCTGTTGGTTTATTCGGTTCACAAAAATCGTTCCATTAAAAAAAGGAAAAATTTAAACAGAGTTTTAAATAAATAAATTATTTTGTCTGTGTCCCACCAGCATCACTGTAGAAACTGCGGGGAGATATTCTGCAACAGCTGCTCGGACAACGAACTTCCACTACCCGCTTCTCCTAAACCAGTCAGAGTCTGCGACACCTGCCACGCCCTCCTCCTGCAGCGCTGCTCCTCCAATCCCACGTGAAGACACTCCTTCACACTCCTCCAATCATATTGAGCATCAGGTGCCTAAGAACCCGCCCTCCAGTGTGTATCTTCCAATCAGATGTAAGGTGGTCCACATCCCGGTCATCTCAATGTACTGTATGTGCTGCTAGAAATCAACGACGCATGGAAAGGTTGAACCCTGTTGATCTAATTCATCTACAAAATATATAATAAGTTATAACAAAGGCAGTCACATCTGCGTCATGTATTGCTTCATTGTTCGTATCGTCTTTGTTTGTTTTTTTACTTATTTTTAAAATGGCCAAATTTTTCACTTTGTCTGTCAGGCGAAGGCAACGAAGGATTTTGCATTGTGAACAGAGAGAACCAAATCAAGTTTAGATACGTTTAAATTCGAGCTCACTATTGTAATCATGATACTTATTTCAATACTTTATTAGAAGGCTTATTTTTTACCGGTTTAATCATTTAACTTATCCATTAAGATGGATACAAGTATTGGATGGCTTTGACTGTGCCTATGTCCATTTTGTTTATGACAAAAACTTACTGACTTTCTGCTGTCAGCATAGGTTGCTGTGTAACTCGCTCAAACCCATTATGTAATCCATTGCCAACTCTACATTCTTTCCTCAATACAGCTGCTGGCCCCTTTTCAAAGGGATGGTGATGATTTTACATGACGATGTTTGTCTTGAGTAACTACCTCCACAGTAGTCTACATAGTACTGTAAATGTGCCAGAGTACATATGTACATAAATAATCAGTATATATTAGTACTGATATAGTATAGGATGGCGAGGTAACGCATTGACTAGTGCCTGGGCTTAGTCACTAGAGACTTTGGTTTGTTGATGTCAGCTGGGATCGCCCCAGCACCAACCAGGAGTAAGAGGCTAAACATGGATGGATGATCGAGTATAGACAGCCTGGTTATACAAACCTCTATGTGATATGATTAGCATTAGCTTCACTGAGCACTGAATATCTGAAGACTGATTCGCCTGTCCTTGTTTTCAAGTGGCAGGAATGAGTGCTGAGTGATGAGATGTTAACTTGAAAAACAATCATGTTGACTAAAAGGAGCTTTAATTAGCAATATAAGTATACAGAACCTCTCACAGAAGACTTGACTATAGATAGAACCTCCACACTCACTTCCCAGGAATATAATCCTGTGTCAGCTGCAGGTTACAGTTGCCTTCTGCCATACGAAGTGATAGTTTTTGAGTGGAGGGCACTGTTGAGGAGATGGGCTGCCTGTGGGACATCTCTGTTAGGCTTATGGTGAGGCACAGTACATTGATTGTCATAGAGGTTGGCCTACTGTGTGTGTGTTGAGACTCCTCCATGACATCAGTCTGTACTGTTGGTAGGTAATCTCTGGTCAGCTTCAGTTAAATTCAACCCGAACTAGTCACTATTATGAACGGAAATGCCAAAATTAGCCCTGTGGTTCTTCATTGTTTGTTTTGTAAATGTCAAACATTTCTTAATTGCGTTTGTTAGTTTTCACATGCAATCTGACACACTAAATATTTACTTGATCCTTGCCAACAAACTTCTATGAGTACATGAATGAATTATTGCCTTCAAGCCAACTTGGTATTATTTATTTTTACTGACATTCAAGAAAAAAGTCAAATAGCCATTGTTTTTAGAATAGATTAGATAATTTGTAAAATTAAAGATTTATTATATAAGTTTGAGTGTATGGTTGATTTTTGTAAATTCTAATATAAATCAAATCATTCCTAAGTTTAAATACTGACCAACCCTTAAGTCTTTACTGTATGAATAATAATTTAATTAATTATAATTTCCTGGCACAAACTAATTTCTTAATTAAGAAATGGTTAGGATCTACAAATGTTACTGCATACATAATTGATAATTGAGTAAATCAATTGTGTTTAAAATCTGTTTTTAATCTGTTCCCTTGATCATTTAATCAGAGAAGCAGATCCACAACACCATATTTGCAATGCCCCATATATGAATGAGACATGCATTTCTGATTTAAACGTATGTTGTGTATATATATATTTTCTTTATCAATATTGTTTACATAATGTCTTATTTAAGATGGATTCACTGTCTATAACCACGTTGCCTTGGTACAAGCAGTTTTTGATAAATTTTACAAACGGATGAGTTGCGTGTTTTTTTTGATGCAATATTGTCATGGCCATTTCTTCAAGACTTAAAATATATGAAGATGCTAGAAATTAAAATGTAAAGTGTATAATCCCCAAGGAATATCATGCAAATTAAGCTAGCCAGGGTATAGAAAGCCAAGCATATTAGCTTATCTTTTTTTTGTTGAGATGTCCACAATTGTATAATGTACCATTTAATCAAACACTAGGACTTTAAGTGAAACATTACGTATATATACATGTATACAAAGAATACTAATGGGTGGAATTAAATATAAAATTTATTAAGCAAAATGTACAACAGCTGTTTCAGCTAATTTCACAGCTCAAATAGATATTTGTTTTATTTCCATTCTAACAATGGAAAATACCCAACTCTTATTTGTAATGAACATGTGAAAACATTCATATAGAAAACACACCGGCTCACATTTATCAAATGTTTCAATGCAGGCAAGCTTATCTAGAATCACTTGCACACATTTATCTGGTCTCAGATATGGAAATGCACTAGGGGTGGTGTCATAGTATTAGTCTTGTAGCCCAATATATATGATCTGATCTTATATAAGGTGGTCTGTGTTGGTGAAGGCAGATCCAATGCCTTCTTGTTTGTGGGGAGGTAAAAAGCTGTAGGATACTAGCCATATAGCACCAGTAATTTGGACAATAGTCTTTGGCAGTGCAGAGTTTAACGCCGTTATTCAGTAGACTACTGCTCTTCTTATTTCATATTTTGCGGTCACTGAAGCAAGCTGGGGAGCAGGACTAATAAAGTTGCCTGCTTTGAACAGCGTCCCCATGCTTCTCTTTCTCCTGAGACGCATGCTTCACTCGCTGCTGAAGAGACACAAAGAGCTCGAAGCAAATGTAGTGTTGTTGTTAAAAAATAAAAAGCACATGTGCTACACTTTAAAAGTTAAATAGCCGCCTTATACAAATCTGAATATTCAATGTATCACCTCTGATAAATTGAGATTTATAATTCAACATAACTCTGGCCTTTCTAACAGCAAGGCTTTTAAGAATCTGGCCATTTGGGGGAAAAGTGGTCAATTTGTCAAAACAATAATTGTAGATCATTCAAAATATGAACCAGCACCATTGTGTTTGCTATGAATGGGTAATAATAACACTAGCCCAATATTGCACATTTTAGGGATCTACATGTAGCATCTCTGGGTAAAATGGCGATGCTCTCTACAAAACCAAAGAGACACTTTCTGAGGGTACGGCAAAAATCTAACTGTCTAATCCCCTTAAAGAGGAATTAAACTTTCTCACTTAAAACAACTAGTGACTCCAGATCTGCCCTCCTGCACCGAGCAGAGTTAAAAACGAAATGAGGCCATGAGGAACATAAATCATCAGGATCGAGGAGTGTGATGATGTCATCAGAATGCGCCTCGCAGCCCACCGCTCCGCGAGCCACCGCCTCCTCCCGAGTTTCCATAGTAACCACTGCTCCCGCGACCTGGAGAAAGATTCAGAGAAGATACTGTCATGATAGTAAAATATCACTATTAAAATAGATGAGTATGTATTGAGAATGTATATACAACGGAGGATTTATTTCAGAGATAAATGGGACTGTTGCCTTTACACTTAACGATACATTCAAAATACTATTCTGATACTATTTTGATAAACTGAGAGGGTTACTGGTTGATTCAGGGAACATGTCAACTTCACAAACATAAAATGATGGTACGTTGTCATGATCATTTAGTGAGCATTCCTCCAGAAGTAACTGTGCATGTACAATTTGTGGACTCTAAGCAATAACAAAATGAAAAGAATCTAGCTGTTACCAGCTGCTTGTAGGGATGGTGTGTAAACAGTATTGTTATTATGGGTTACATTAGGCAAGAAGGTTGGGATCCACTGGTTCTAACAGTTCTTATGCACACAGAGGTATTAAGAGCTTCTTACTCATTTCTGCTGCCCCGCTAGACGTTGAGTTGAGAAACAGCTCAATATATCGGTGTTCTGTGAAAAAAAGAGGTTCAATTATCCCAACCATCTCATACTCAGGGTACTCCGGAAAGGGTACTCCGATTTGTGACCAGTTAGGAATTAGAAAGAAAATGACTAAAATGTTAACCCCACAGCGAGTCATATTTTGGACATAAAAGGTGTAGAGTGTGCAGGTCTGCCACCAACGCATCTCCAAACACATGAAAGCCCCTCAAGGACGTTTAGGATTAGCAGCCTCTTGATAGCGGACACCTTTAGTCATGAGTGTGTTTTGTCCGTGCACCTCCATAAGAAAGGTACGCCGATATTGAGCATCCCGCAGCGACGGTCTGAGACGCCCAAGTGAACGGCGATGCTGATGCTGACGGAGAGGGGAAACCTACGCATGTGGTTCTTGTCCTTGGACATGGCCGCCACGGCGTCCTCGTGGGAGCGGAACTCCACGTCGGCCTCGCCGGTGGACTTGCCGTTGGGCCCCACGTCGATGTGCACCCTCATGGGGTTCATCGGAGAGAAGAACTATGACACGCAAAACAAAAACGGTTTGGCCATTTGGTTTTAGACCCACCGTGACAAAATACGTACGTGTGCCGACGGCATGTTTTAACGGTTGAGACGATCGCTTCCACTGTTCGTTTGAGTGTCGATTGTTTTACGTGGATTCTTACTTTAGCGATATCGCCGTCGGTGGCGCGGAACGGCAGGCCTCTCATGTGGACAAAATGGCCGCCGGAACCCCCGTCCCCTCCCCCGCTGTGTCCATGGCTTCCCATCCCTGGACAGACACAGACAAACACACACGTTGGTTCTTCCAAATTCGCAGTAGAAAAATAATTGTGAAAATTCACTGTGACCAAAATGCCGTTCAAAGCATTACAGGAGAGGACCCTTACCTCTCCCCCCTCGCTCTCCTCCTCTCAAACGGTCATCAAACATGCCGTTGCCAAAGCAGTAATTGTTGAAGCCGTTGTAGTTGTCAAAGCCACCGTAACCTAGAGAGAGAACGACCCGTTGACGACAGTCAGGACATGTGGAGTAGTCAAAATTTGCCATTTAACCCAACTAAATGCAGAGGTTAAACATGGTAACCACTGGAAAATCCCCATGTAGCTTTGCTTTATCCTTTTTTAGGTTTGCTCAGAAACCACCGGTCTTAAGATCAGACTGACCCCTCGTGCTATGCCTCACACTATTTTCCTTCCTTTACTATCTCACCAACGAGCACATCTCCTTTCTTTGAACAGCGACGTAGCGTTCCTGCGGGGGCCAGAACGTCTGCTGGAGACTCTCCCATGCATACATCAAGTACTCCTTTACTCTACAACTATTGTTTGCTGCTTTGCATTTAGAAGTCTCATCCGTCCTAGACGCAATATCTCAAAGAAACCGCCACGGCGTGACTCACCTCCCCCGTAGCCTCCTCCGCTCCGCATGGGCTCCATGAGGGTCCCTCCACGCCCGGGGCCCGGGGCGAAGAAGCCTCCCCTGGGGCCCCCCATCATGGGCCTATCGTAGGGGCCCGGCCGCTGCTGCCCCATGGGCCGCCGGGGCAGCTCATAGTAGGCCCTGATCTCATTGCGGCTGCTCTTAAAAATCTCTATGTACCTGGAGTGAGACGCAGGGTAGGGGACGCTGTTATCCCATCAGCTGTGGCAGTACTAGCTTCACACATTTGATTGACTTATATAGAGAGAGGCAGACAAAAGACAAACAACCTTAAGGTAGCTTAGCCTGTAGCTTAGCCTGCGTAGCCTGAACTCCCAGCTAAAACATGACTAGCCCACTCTAGCTGGGACATAACAGAATGGCATTGGAAGACAAGGCTATGGATTAATGTTTCTCGTCTAGTCACTCCACAAAGTGCTCGTATGTATGTTTAATACATAGGAGTACCGTTGAGGACAATGCCACAGCGTAGTTATTCTAACCATACGTAAATGGCCCTGGGCTCAGGGTTTCGAGGAGTAATAATGAAGATTTTGTCTCCATTAGGGCCGCCTGCTATGTAAATGGCTGCAAATTACATCATTACAACTATTCAATTTATGTTTAAGCAGAATGTACTGTTTTATGCCTCAAGCTCTTTTACCAGAGAAAGAGTACGCATGAAACATGGGAAGATAAAATGCTACCCAAGTTACCCAGGACCCATAGCCTATCCCTTCCATTAAAAGATTAAAGATTACAACGCCTACAAGTAACCATCCACTTCTTTCATTTAACCCATCCCATAAACATGTTTTACATTTCACTACAACCTCACCCACCCGATAAGCAGTGTCATCATTTAATTCATCAATTCAAAATGATATCCCCCTAATTTACACACACTGCAATACCCACGGCCCATCCCAAATATTCATTATTCATTTAACCATAAACACGACAACATATGCCCACCCAGAATTGAGTCCAGTGTAAAAGTCAAGCCCAGCTGGTCCCATCCCATCCCGTTCCCCTCCGTCCCACCTGTGCCCTATTCTTTCCTTGTGTTTCCCCAGAGCCTTTTCTGCTATCTCCTTTGAGGCAAACTGCACGAAGGCTTCCCCTGTGCTCCTCCCCTGGTAGTCCACTGGCAGAGTAATCCCATTTGGCACGATTCTCAACCCTTCAACCCAAGCACACATAAATACATAAAGAGGTGGGTAGATAGATGGAGAGATATGTATGCTGTAGAATAGATGGCACACCCGCTGATTCACTACAACTGGCCCTGCACAAATACATTACATTCATAAAAAAAACAAGGAAAAATAAAATCACATCAATTGACTTATATACAACAATAGCATTAAAATAGGCATAAGCAGATATAATGTTTAAAATGTGCCCGGTAAAGAGGTGGCCCCACAGACACACACTGGCCTGGGTCAGCTTCATAAATGTCCTTTCATTTTGTTTTTACACCTTAACTACCTTGGGTAAAATGTTAACCAGGTTACCGAATTACTAATGGCTATATTGTTCAAAGCAACTGACAAACATAACAATGACATCATTAATAGGTCACCCAATGCATGATTGGACAACCTCACCATCGAATATTGTTAATCAGTGATTGGCCGCTCTCCTAAAAAGACTCAAGTCAGTTAGAGGATTTGGACATTGACCCGCAGATAAGTGTCCTGGGGTCACTTCCCTACAACCCAGACCAGCAACACCCCACCCATTCAAAACCTTTCCCTGCACCCCTGCATGTAGCATTTAAGTCAAACCCCCAAATGCCTCCTGCAATCCTTTAACAGAGCAGTAGTAGTGACTGGATAAACAACATCACTGGAGTGGACACACTTCATAACACAGTAAACCATACTACAGACACACACTAAATACAAACACACATGCAGCCTTTAAATACGAACGCCTTGAACTTGATGTCAAATAATTCCAACGACGGTATGGATATTTGGAAAAGGCGAGGCAGATGTGCAAAACACTGGCATTAAAGATGGCAACATGATCCATCTTTATCGGAGGTGTGTTTATGCAAGTTTATGCTGAACAAAAAATAAATGTGCGCCTATAACCTACCAACATTCCATCAATGCAAATACAAAGATACAAAGATAGCAGCTTACTGGACAGCGCCTCTGTGTTTGCTTGTTTGCGGGAGTACCTGAGAAGAACTGTACAATTTCCTCCTTGCTGCAGCCAAACGGCAGGCCTCGCAGTCTCAACATGCAGCCGCTGCAGCCGTCGTAGTCAGCGGGGCCGCTGCGCTTCAGCACCCAGTCCATCTCACTGCGGTTTGACTTGAACACTGCATCAACAACACAACACATACAGGTCCGCACAGGTCAACGCCGGGCAGTTAACATCACACGAATTCAACAAAACAGAATTCTTCCCCATCTATGGTAGATTGTATTAATGTATTTTATATAAAGATACAATTATTAAAAAAGGTATGGAAGTTTGTGGTGCACTGCCGGAGCGGCCCTGGCGTCACCTACCCTCTATGTATCGATGCCCCATGTATTTGCGGTCCTTAGCGATGGCGTTCTTAAAGTCCTCGGCATTTTTGAGCTCAACGAAAGCCTCTCCGCTTGGACGGCCTTCTTTAGAGAAGGTGAAACACACGCCGTTCACCTTGCCCACGATATCACAGTCTGAACACACAAAGCCACGCCACCATGGGGCATTACCGTTAATAAATGAAGCATAAACACCAGGTCAAACTAAATATAAATGCTGTAAATGCATGAATGCTAACTTATGGTGTTGTAAATGTAACCGATGAGCGCAGATATATCTGAGCTTTCTGGAATGGAGGTGTGCTTGTGCTCCGAAGTTTAGCGAAATGTTTGAATAATGTGGAGGACTATTAATGTGCTTTTAAAAAAAGGTATATATAAAATGGATTATAGTGTTGAGTGAGAAATGCGAATATCATCATCATCCTCGACCACTAGCCCAGTGTGACCAACATTTTTGAATAGACTACGTTACTGGGTCACACAGTGATTCATGTAGGTAAATTAGGTAGAACACGTTTTTATTCTACCTCACTCTTTTCAATGGGATGCCTATGTGAGGTACCTTACTATGTAAGGTAGTATAGCATGGGTGTTGGCTGAAATATAGGGCTATCTGCCCTCTGATACAGGTGAAGACATGTGAGTGAGTGTACTCTAACCAGAAAAAAAACTGGCCACTTCTTCCTGAGTGCAGGACCAGGGCAGACCTCTGATGCGTACCACATAACCCTCCTCATTTGAAGACATCATTCCTGCCACAAGCAGAACAACATGCATGAAAAACGTATTTTATTACATGATTGAACCCAAAATCATCATCATTAATTTCCCATTACCCTGAGCACAGACGTGTAAATTCACTATTGGACTTAAGGTGTGGCTTCCTTTCTTGTTTTCCATAATATTTGGGCAGAATCCAGATTAAGAGCAACTCATCCGTCTTTACATTCATTTACATATGCTGGTGAAAATCCAGAAAGCAGCCTTGTTATCGCAATCGCATTGTTGCATTAGTTAAGGATACCACTTAGTACTGAAGTCACCGGAGCAAAGTTGCTATTTAGAAAAAAGGATACTTTGTACTAGACATACAACCTTGCAAGTACCTCAATGACAGTGACGATATGATAGTGAGCTTGGTGGTCAGTTACACAGGACTGCTGTCCAGAACCAGCTGGGCGATCAGTGTTTAGCTTTGACTACAACTGAAGTTACAGCCCAGCCCAACAGGACCGCTGTCCAGAACCAGCTGGGCTGTCAGGGACCAGTGTTCAGCCTGGACTACAACTAAAGTTAAAGCCCAACCCAAAAGGACTTCTGTCTAGAACCAGCTGGGCTGTCAAGGCGAAGTGTTAAGCCTGGACTACAGCTAAAGTTACAGCCCAACCCAACAGGACGGCTGTCCAGAACCAGCTGGGCTGTCAGGGCCAAGTGTTTAGCCTGGACTACAACTAAAGTTACAGCCCAACCCAACAGTGACAAGCGCCAAAACACTTCGTCTAAAACGTCCAAAAGCAGTTTCAACTCATTTAACCCAATTCACTAGGTTAATGTGTTGACATAACGAAGACTCTTAACAGCATAGCAATCATTTGCTGTATACCGTAACCTTGTTGAACGCTAATGTGCTAGCCAACGTTTGCTTGGTAGCGTTAGTAAGATAGCGTTACGGCTAACGAGAGCTAGCAACATTAGCAGGCAGGACGCCAACAAGCAGCACAAGGCTATAGACTTGCATTCCATGCATACTGTAGAATCATTGTTGCTGTTTGTTTATAACAATCGTGAAATTGCATCAAAAGAAGATAGAGAGAGAAGATATTTCCTCACAGGCTGGTTGTCCCCGGTGTCTTGTATTGACTTCAGCCTCAGGTGACTTCTCGACTAGTACCGCTCAGGTGTAATCTCGCGAGATAACGCTGATGTGCCAGGCGCACTGGTATAAAACTAAAACATAGAAATATATGTCCAACTTTTGTCTTGACATTAAATGTGAATGTTAAAGTATCCTATACTAACATTTCACCGTATGGTGGTATTTTTATTTTTATTTCAATTAATTTTTTTTTACTGAATTAGTACAGATGGACGTGAGTGGTGAGTGTAGGATATATAAACAACCCGAATCATCCAGAGCAGGCAACGCATGACTTGGTATTAACGTTCGTTCAGGTCTGTCCAAAAAGTTCACTTTCAACTATAATGGAAATCGAAGTATTTACAGTAGATGCATTTACAAACCTCCCGTTCAAAGGAAACCCTGCCGCAATTTGTCCACTTTTACATGTGAGTATTTACATGTTAAGGCCAATTTATTTAATCGCACCGTGCGTCTGTTGGTGACACCTGTAATCTTTATGATGATCGGCGTCTGCCAACATTTTTTAAATGATTAATAGGCCTATTTCAATGTTTCCAATTCGAATGTTTGATGTGTGGTTAAATCGTGCAAAAGTTTGCTAGGCTGATCATTTTCTTTTATGATAGCCTACTACATGCACAGGTCAAAGCCCCACAGGTCACAGCCCAATGTTTGAATGATAAATGGTACAAATGTTATATGGAGTGCAGACTATTGTAGAAGTAGGGCTATTGGCTAATACCGTTTGGACTATTCTTTAAACACTCTCTGAAGCCTACTATTTCTGGACTTTGAACTTCTTTGAACGCAGCCACTAGCCAATATTTTACACTTGGCTCGATAGTAGGCTAAACAATTGTATTATTTATGCCTTATTTGTTTTTGACACTTATACACTTTTAACAGGAACTTGATGATGACATCTATCAAAAAATAGCAGCGGAGATGAACCTGTCAGAGTCGGCTTTTATCACCAGACTCAGCCCCTCAGATGACTTTACCACAGGTCAGTTATTACCATGATCTATAGCTGATATATAACCTACTACTAGTATGAGGCTGAGTTTAACTATCAACCTGATATGGGAGTGAGTATAGGTGGCGGTTGGGACAGCCATGATTTTGTCTTTGGTGGTATTGTGTAGCTAGTGATAAAATACCCATCCTCAGCAGTCTGGCCAGAAGCTTTGTTAACATATGTCTACTCATGACAAGGATCTGTTCAACCACAGGCTGTACGTATTGTACAGGGATTTCTACTAACTATAAGCAGTGGCGCCACCAGGGGGTGGCCAGGGGAGGCTTTGCTATTCATTTAATTGGCTTTGCATTTCATGTGAAATAAAATAACTGAGTGACCAGTCAACAGTTCCTTCACTCAGATGAACAAACCGCCATAGTACCTAAAGCTATGTTTCACTTTACCTACAAATATAGCTCCATTATAGACATGTATTTTATACAAGCACCTAAGTAAACTAACTTTCATAGCATACCCTCAGATATGCTATAAACAAAGATTAAAATCACCTGCCTTTGATTTGTGGTGGTTTGAATGTGACTAGTGAGGAGTTTTTATCATTTTATCATTTTATTGAAGAGCTGGTTCCAAATGTTGTCTTAGAATCTCACTGATTGACAGGGTCTAGGTTCCGCCTCCGCTGGTTCACACCAACCAATGAGGTGAATCTCTGTGGACACGCCACCCTGGCCTCTGCAGCAGTTCTGTTTCAGCACAAAAGTAAGACACACTCAAACATTAGCACTTCTTCTAGTCAGCCAATCCCAAAAACATTACCCAATGCTATTTTGTTTCAACAACCTGTTGGTTG
This sequence comes from Molva molva, assembly GCA_900323295.1. NCBI lineage: Eukaryota > Metazoa > Chordata > Actinopteri > Gadiformes > Lotidae > Molva > Molva molva. Next base: position 2,192 of record OOFG01063332.1, on the reverse strand, counting down.
TGTTACGATAGCTGTACGGATCGAGGTCCTTGATGTATGAACCAACTTTGTGTGACTTCATGGTTTGTCTTGTCTCGTGTAGAAAATGTAAATCCCACAGTGGTGTTTGAGACGAAGAGTGGAGATCTGTCCGTCACCCGGTGTGGGGAACGCATTGTCATGGATTTCCCGCTCAACCCGCCCACAAGGCAGGTCAGTGTACCATTTTGAATACAGAGAGATGTCTGCTGCAGAGCTCAAACACACCCAGTGCTCCTTCAAAAAGAACTGAAGAGTAAAACACAAACAAACACAGTACTCGTCAACACATCAGTTAACATAGGCATCAAGACGAACACACCATTTATATTTATAGCACACCATTGTACGTGTACTGTTAAACGTGTTGAGTATCCAAATGATGTAGCAAAAGGTTTGCACAATGCATAGAAATGACGCCAACATTCAACAATTTGTGATTGCCATCTGCAGGATCCCAATGATTTCAAGGACATCATCAAGGTGAGTAGGAGACAGCCGTGAATGCAATCAACACCATGTCTTTCCCTTGAGTGGGCAATTAACCTTGTTGTTGTTGTGCTTGGTTAAGTCAAATAATACCCCTGAGAATGGCATGTTTCTGTGTCTGTGATGGAGTTTGTGAGTTGATGGTTCTTGTCTTAACGTGTGCTGCGTCCATTCAGGCTGCTATAGGGAACCTGCCGGTACAGGATGTGTATCTAAGCCCCAGCACTAAGAAACTCCTTATTCGATTGGCCGACACCTGTGAGAGGTCAGAACTGAAACACATTCTTATAGGGTATCAATGGAATTGTCATACTTTGCTGCCATTGTGTTTCGGGTTAATTTATGTATCAGTACAAATGCTTAGGATAGAAACAACAAAGTGATCGATTTTATTTGTTTTTCTTATTGTCATGGTTCTTCAAAAACCTTGTATCCTAGTCATTGACATGCTGTTGTTCAAACACCATTGATTTTTAATTGTTCTTGCCTTTTGTCATAGTATTTAGTATGACAAAAGATTATTATTAGTATTTAAAAAATGCTGAAAAGGCTGTTTTCAAAGCACTACATACATGACCTCTTCTCTCCCAGGTCTGCTCTGACTGGTCTGAAGGTGGACCCAGTCGCTCTCCTCTCCAATGAGAAGAGTGGCAAAGTAAGAGGACTCATCATCACCATGAAAGGTAGTCTCTCCTGAACAATGCTCCACTACAGCTGACCTAGAAACAGACCCATACACATCCTGAATGAGGGCGGCATGTGGCTCAGGAGGTAGAGCGGCTTGACTGGTAACCGGAAGGTTGCTAGTTTGATCCCTGGCTCCTCCTGTCGAGGTGTCTCTGAGCAAGAAACCCAACCCTCACAGCTCCTGACGAGCTGGCTGTTGCCTTGCACGGCTGACATTGCCATCGGTGTGTGAATGTGTGTATGAATGGGTGAATGTTAGGCAATATTGTAAAGCACTTTGTGTGGCTAAATAAATGCAGTCCATTTACCATAATAATAATGTCCATACATTGATCTGGCCAACCCCACCAGGAGCACCAGACTGCCCGCCAGGCTATGATTTCTACTCTCGCTTCTTCACTCCATGGAACGGCATCTCAGAGGATCCAGTCACTGGTAGGACAAGACGAGACCACACACACACACCCCCCATGTGGGGGGAGGAAATAGTTTGATGAATCGAGAGTTGAGTCTTGAAACTGCATTACAAATCTGAATAGCACAACTATTCAATTATTTACATAATGAAATTATTATTCTGATGTTTCTACATTAAAACAGTTCTTTTACAGACCATTTTCTGTGACTATTTTATGGTTGCATATAAAAAGGGTTTGGTTTGCTTTATCATTTAATAAAATAATCAAACAATGAAAACAGACCCACAGCTATGTTACCTCAAGTAATAATGCAATTGCTTGTTTTCTCTTGCAGGTTCTGCACATACAGTCTTAGCCTGCTATTGGTCCGATAAACTGCACAAGAAGAAAATGCTTGGTAATCAACCTATATCCAACAATCTATATCCGTTATTCCATGAATACTAAACCTTTCTACAATATAATATTGTACTTAGGTAGTGTATTAACCTTCAATTTCAAGTAAATTTTTTACACATGGAAAACTGTTACTTTTAACATTGGCTTCAGATTTGTTTTTCCAATAAGTTATTACCAGCT
>OOFG01063327.1:0-16737 GCA_900323295.1 Molva molva | reverse complement strand
CCAAGCGATGAGGTTCCTTGATATATTTATAAATTGTATTTAGTTATTTAGTCTGTCAAACTATAGGTCATAGTTTATAAGTAAGATAGTGATTAGGATTAAAAGCTGTTTGTCTGTTCTGGTCTACTGTAGAAACATGGTGGTACAACATGGCGGACTCCATGGAAGAGGACACGCTCCCTATGTAGATATAAAGGTCTACTTTTAAGACAACAAAAACACAACAATTCTTATTTTCATGGGATTATACACTAATAAAAAGGACTAATGAAAATTATATTCCATTTCTGCCTAGTCCGTTCCACTAGATGCCACTCAATTCTACACACTGCACCTTTAATGCTCAGTTTCCTGAATTGTAAACCCAGAAATAGCTGCCTCCGTCTGTCTTGGACAGAAACCCATTAGCTTTGTGCTAATGGCCACAGCCCCACAGCTTTACCATCAGTGCTTATGCACCATTTACTAGAGAGAGGCACATTAATAATTACCCAGTTAGAAATGTACGGAATGTCACTCGGTTCCCTCCAACTCTTCCCCATCATCCACTGCAAACACAGCTCTCTGCGCTCAGCACACTTTCGTCAATATCTTACTTTAGCAAACAACTCTGTCTGACCTCACACGGGGAGCGGAGGCCAAACAGAGGAGTTGGACTGGATTCAGGATTAGTTAAAAAAACAAAAATGTTATGTGTGTTTATGTTGTTTGCTTTTTGTGACTCGCACAGTCCCGCTGCCTACGTAGCACTTTACCTTGTACTGCCTTTGATATTTAAGTATGATCTTGTTCTATTCCTCTGTTACATAGAGCCTCACGGATGTTATGTTATATATATAGGTACATCAAATCATATACTAGTACACAGTATACCAGCCTAAGAATGGTGCCAAGTGCCGCAAATAGATACTGTTGAAACAATTGTACTTGATGAATAAAAACTATATTGCAGTATATAATTTACAATAAATATAGTATAAGTATCCTTTTTAGATTGTGCTCTGTATAAAATCAGGGCGTGAACTAGATATTCTTCCATGCCGAAATGGGCAGAGTACAGTATTGACTGTACAGTCGTGTGACTTCTAGACAAACAACAGACTACATCGACCTCTTCCCAAGGTACTCCCCAGTGTGCTGCTGTCCTCACGCCCTCTCGTCTGTACAGCCATCTATCATAACACCAGTTAGGGCCAGATCAATGGGGTTTGACAAAAGGCCAATGGACCCCAGACAGTCGCCCCAGATAAGTTCAACAGCGATACGGAGGCCGTATAGCAAGCCATTTGATTTGAATTGCTCCACAAATACAATACGGTGCAGTCAGCTTTGACAATAAAAGGCCCAAGGCTCATCGGCCCACCAGCCGTAGTTGATGATGATGGGCTGAATTGGTCTGAGGAATTAGCCTGCCGAGAACAGCTTTAACACGTTAAACGCAGGTCATCCATTCAATACCATCCATCCAACGGTTTTATCGGTTATCAAAGATGAACATGTTCCAAAAGAAAATATCACACAAGCGCCAGATTTAAATGGAAAATCTGGGATTAGTATTTTGATCACGCAAACCATATTTGGGTTTGAGTGGACTCCAGCTTTATCCCGAATTCACGCATTGGAGCTCGTAGAATATAGCCAGTACTGTCCAGTACTTTTTTCCAGGGCCTAGATTGTCTGGCTAGACCAGTTCGTTCACAATGGGGTCTTTTACGTCAAACGTTGACCTTTTGGCCCCTGACAAGTCTCAAGCAGTTGCCATCAATGGAAGCCGTGTGAGACAAAATAGCACGGCCATCATGTCACTGACCACTGGTGGAAAATATCTTGTGTTTCCCCAGACACAACTGTAATGTCTGGGGAATTCACTGAATCTGTGTAGCAAAATGTAAATCGATATATTAGTTATTATATATATATAAAGATTTGTCAACTTTAACAATAATTTCTCTGCATCTCTATCCATCTATATATTTAACCATTTAAAAACCATTTAAAGTACTTTTTTAGAATGTGTATATTATTTGTATTTTTACCATGTGCACTGGGTTTCTGTCTACTGTGAGTTTTTGCTTGGTATATCCTGTCTTGTTGTGTGGAAACAAAGTAATAATAATAAAAGCACATACGCATCTTTTTACATGAAGAAGAAGTGTGTCACTACTTCTTCATATCTCTTAGCATGGTGCGAGTAGGGCTGAAAAGACCGCTTTCACGCGGGCCTTGAGTCAGTTCACCACCAAATGCTTATTTGTTCCATGTGTGTATGTGCATGGTGCACTTGTGTGTCTTTGTTTTATGGTTCAACCAGATTCATCACATCTGTATACTTGACCCGCTCCATAGATGTCTGTCAGAGAAGTGATTTATTGCGAATTCAGCTGAATTACTCTCCTGACTTGACTTCAAGGCTCCATGAAGTAGCCTATGTCTTTCTGTTAGTCTGTCTGTCTGCCCGTCTCCTTCTGTCTGTCTGCCTGTCTTCTTCTGTCTGTCTGCCCGTCTTCTTCTCTCTTATCTGCCCGTCTTCTTCTCCCCATCCCATAATGAATAAACTCCTGATAATTAAAGAGTGCTGCTGCTTTGCAATGCCTATGGGCTCCAGAGCTCATGCATTACAGCCTGGCCTGTTAAGGGCCAATATGTGCAGCACCGCTGCTCTCCTTCCGGCCCTCTACCTGGCCCTGAGCGCCTTGGGCCCCAGCTGTTCACTCACTCAACGTGTCACAGGCTGCCGAGACAACCCAACGCTAAAGAGAAAATACTTACTTTTTACTACTGTTAATGCCTTTTAATGTTTTATGCTGTTTTAATGCATGAGCAATTTTTTTGACAGGGTCATGCATGCCTTGCTCAACTGGTAGAGCATGGCACCACTTACACAGCCCCAGGGTTAGGTGTTAGCTTCCCACTGTGGCCACCCATGCTACCAGTGTAAGCATTCACCGTATTGTAAGACAAGAATGATTAAAATCCCCCTGGAGGTTATGCTCTGTTCACATACAGCCCTCTCCCCATGTGCCCGGATGAGTCCTCTTTGCGCCCTCCCTCTCCTAGCGCTGGCAACCTCACTAACGTGTTAATTGCCCGTCACTGCAGTATACAGTCAGCCAGGTCCATAGAAAGCTCTGCTGGCAGAAGCTTCCTGAGACCACGGCTCCATCCTGCTGAGTCAAACCTCTGCAGTAAAACAACACAGCAGTCATCCATTACTGAGCAGCGGTGTGGAAATGGAGCTGCGTTACAACCTCGTTTGACAGTCCACACGTTATTATTATATTGTTATCAGCAGTTTTTTCAATTGACGATCGCCCTAAAATGATTTGAGTCTGAAAACAGTTGAGTTGTCTTTTATTATGAATTAGCCTATTAACATATATCAGTTTAAGTCTTCAAGTACAATGATTTTCAATTAAATGGACCTCAATTTGGATTCTTTAACATGAACAAGAACATTTCCAGGATTATTTGAAAATGCTTTTCACATCGGCCAGGACAAGTACTCGGTGCTACCGAGATAAGCTACTGCATAAAATGGCCATATAAGTATCAGGCTGTGTTTAGCCAAGCAGCTCGTAGGCTTGTGAGCACAGCTCCTTCTACAGTGTGGACGGAATGTGTCATCCTGCGAGTGCGCTGGTGTGGGAGTCTGAAAGAGATGGAACAGGAACCGTACTGTATCCAACACTCATGTCAACAAACTTTGATCATAGGACAGGAGAGAGAAAGCAGGTGAGAGAGAGAGAGAGAGAGACTGACTGATGAGAGAAAGGTTGGCACAGGTGTGGAGTACCAAAGGGTTTCTTGTAGCGGTTGGCAGATAGTTGCTCACACCTTTAGGTGCGTCAGCCAGTGATCTATTGAGCGGGTGAAGTACACACGTATTAAAGTGTGACTGCGTTTGTGGGGGAGTGTGCGGATGGCACATCAAAAGCCTGGACGAGCCCGAGCTTGTGTTGTGAACACAAGCATCTTTGGAATGTGTCTTTTCTGTGGCTCTCTGTGTCTCTCTCCAGGCAGCGGTGACCAGTCCCCAGCCACAGTGTCCTCACGGCACGCTCTGGTTTGATTCACTGAGTTACTTTGTGTTTTTCCACTGGCACCCTGATTGGTGCACTGGCTCATAGTGTCCTTTTGGAAACCGTTTTACTAACTGTTTAGCCTTTTAGCACTCTGACCCACAGGGAAGTCAGATACATTAATGAGCAGGTAGGGGTCAGGCGTGTTGCTGAAGGATAACTAGACTGCGGACATCAAGTTGCGAACCCAGAACCGTTCAGCTGGGAGCCAAACACACTATTATACTGTTTTGGGTGACTCCACCTTTTACACCCAACTGAACTAACTGGCATAATATGTTCTAGAACACAAAGGCTAAAGGTTCAGAACAAAACACATGATTCAGCCAAGGCATTGAATGAAGACACATTATATAATGATCCAATCCATTACTGCCATAGGATTCAAATCTCACTTGACCTGAACAATGCAGACGAGACAAATTATTCTATTGTTTTTCTATTGCGTTTTATTGTTAGGAAGTGGGATAAGATGAGTTTGTTGAACACTATCATTTCAGTTGATCCAGTATAAAGTGGTTGTCAAAATTCATCAGACCTCTGTGAAATAAAGACTAATATGATAATTGAATATTATATTGGGCTAGAGTGAATTGTACTTTACAGCTTCATTATTCAGTTCATTATCCAACAATTTGGGGTTTCTAGCAAAGAAAAAAAACCCTGCAGCTGGTAGTCCAGCAGATGCAAGTCAGGATGTGAGAGTCTTATGAAACCAGTAAGCTCCACCTGCTGTCACTTAACACCACCAGTAGTTGATGTTGGCTTTCTTTTTAAGTTTTCCTTAAAGCCAAAACTCCTTTTGAACAAAAGCACATAAGAGCTTTTTGTAGAGCAGCATAAATCAAAAGCAGAGCAATGCACATACTATCAAAGGCTCCGGGCCCCCACACTTTACGAAGTCACACACAGGCCTACACACGCACACACACACACACACACACACACACACACACACGTGCGCAAACACACAAACACAGAAAAACACATTGTGAGCAAGTGGCGGTCCCTTATGTCTGGGGGCTGAGTTGTAAATCTTGCCGGGCCTCCTGTACTCCTGGCCCATAAACCTTTGGGCAATTACGGAGAACAACTGGACGCAAGATTTCTTTGTGCCTGACGGATTTGTGCTCGCTGCCTAAAAGGATTTTCTGTGCATATCCATCTTCCCAAAAGCTGTCGTTTGCTCACTCTCACTCTCTTTCTCTAGCACTTCCTCACTGATTCACTCAGCCAGCTATAGGGATCTTAATTTGGCGTATTGATTTTTAACAAAGTGACTCTTCCGATATTTCTACAGTATTGTTCTCTTTTCGGCTTCGTGCCCAACATTGATTGCTTTTAATCTACAGGAAGTACATACTGTACTGCCTACTGGGGCCCTAAAATCCTGTGTAAGAGGTCATGGGGTTTGGTATAAGATGCATTTTCATGTAATGCAACCCTGTAAAAAAGTTTGCATTGAAATGATGCGCTGATAAGACATTTCCTGGCAGACAAAAAATGAAATGGCACAAAAAGTTATATTATAACCAATATATTGATGCATCCCTTCACTTAAATGATCACTATATTGACTCCTGTATTGACGCACCTCACACCAGCTCTGCCCACAAAACCAAATAAACCATCAGGTTTTCTCCCTACCACACCACTAACACAATGCATTGTTAATGTTTTATTATATTACCGGTATCCCATCAGCGGTTAATGGCGGTTAAGCGTGACTAACTAGTGGTGCGTCAGTGCATGCATGAAGCCAGATGCATACACAGAGAGTTTTGTTGTTCGGAAGCCGTACCTCATGAGTACCTCTCCCCTTCAGCGCCCGCTTGCTATGCTATTTTAACCATCAAAATAATCGATGTAGACGTCAGGGAGGGGGGGAGAGAGGGGTGATGAGGGTCCACCTCTCTTGAAGAATAGTGCATTCATGCTATTTGTAAGAGAGGATTTCATAATGGCTCTGTGGGAATCTGACTATGCCTGTGTGAGCTAGAGGGATGACTATGTCAAAACTGATTTCGTTCACTTTGTGACTGCAGATATATTGGTTTCCAGTCCCTAAACGTTTGAGAATCGTCCAATGCCGATCAGACTACTCTGATCTGTTATTTTTAATAAGTAGAGTTTACATGATTCATAAGAAGTCATTAGAATAAAATTGTAGGCTACCCAACTGTTACAATTTTCCACAAAGGGATTTCCATTCTCTCATATCAATTTGCATTTGCCCTATGATTATCTGTGTGGAAAGAAAAACAAAAGACAATGTATTTGCTTTTAATGGTTTTGCATTTATGGTGTCGTGAGATGTTTCCATATCGAAATCTCCGTCCCCCACTTGCAGTCAAACCAACTCTTTATAAACTCGGAGAGCGGACAGCATTGCAGATGTAGCCCTATTGTAACACTATTGTCAAGGTAGGAAAACATCCTAAATATTGTCGTACACTCACAGCACACACCAGCACAACAGAGCTCCACCCTAAGGCAACAACGGCAATAACTAACATCAGTAATGAATGATACCAATGAACATCTGGAGTCTGTACACTCCTCCTCCTTATCCCTGCGCGAGTCCCAGGTAGGATAAGGTCGGCCGAGGCGCGTTTGTGTGTGTTTTACAGCTTGGAGAATGTTTTACTGCTGCTGGCGGGGATGTTTATGCTGGGAAGGAGAGCGGGGTCAATGGGGTGAGATCAATATAAAGGCCTTTAATGAGGCCGTCTGAAAACAAGGAACAGAGGGGGCGGGCAGTCGGAGTGATAAAGAAGAAAAAGAGGGTTGTGGTGCTGGTTGGTGTTGGGGGTGGTGGAGGAGGGAGTGACGGTGATGATGATGGGCTGGAGTCAAGAAGGATATAACATAATAGTGTCAACTGGGATGGTTGTTCTTGTACTTTTAATCCTAATGGAACGCCCTGGAAATGCACGTTACTCTCATCTGCTGCTGTAGCCCATTGCAGACTGGCCAATCAAAAGCCTCTCAGATTAACGTGGATCATAATACGAGGAGGGCGTAGACCTACCGTGAAATGATCCAGAAAGATGTGCCAAATCGTGTGTTTAGCAGTGCATGGACTATAAACGTATATTACAGTCTAATATAAGGGTTGTTTGTGTTTGTCGTGTCATTGTACTCCCATAAAATCCCTCGAGGTGGTCTTAACTTAGAGTCTCAGATAAAAATATACAGTTTATATTGCTTTCTTTGGCGGAATATAATCCTAAGTAATTGCAGTTTTCTTTGGGTTTGGTTTGTTTACACACACACAGGCTGTGCCTATAATTGCTCATCATATGCTCTATAAATTGCGTGCAATTGCGTGATTTTGTTAATGCAGGAAGTATGGCAACAAACTTAAGTAAGGCACCCTCATTTTTACAGTTTTTCCGTGGTATGGGTGTTTCCCAAAATACTCCTGTTGACTCTCGTTTGAGGGGGATTGAGTCCTGATGTAAAAGTTATGTAAAAGACGCGTGAGGTTTTATGATCCTTGAGAATTTCTTCCCTTCCCTCACTTTTGGAAACTGAATTGACTGTTGAAGATAACAGGTTGTTAATATTTACTTTGTTAAATCTTCGGAGATTCATTTCTCCGAACGCACAAACATCCCTTTCGCTGTGCCTTGTTGCAACAGTCTCTACTTTTTTTGGGGGACTTGATTGCAAAGATTTCCCATATGGAAAATGGAAAATATGATATGGAGGGTGTCATTATTAAAATAGAGCACTATGCTGCAGTCTGCACTCACTGTGTGGTCAGCCATGATGTGCTTCATGTTCCCAGAAACAGCTGTCTGGATTGCGAAACGCAGGCAATGACACATCTGTGCTCTCGCCGGTTTGTGCGTGCGTGTGCACACAGGGCATCTTCAGTGAAAGAGGAGCTATGTGTTATTGTGATGCCCGCTATGATGATGGACATTTTCAAATTGGTGTTACTCTGAATCACTGGTTAAAAAGTCACTGTGCTATGGTTACTTACAAGTACACATGCAAGTACCGTTTATAGTTCTCACTGTGTTAGTAATGTTTCCAATTTTGTTTTTCACAGTGCCGGCCTCATTGGTAACCAATGGCAGCCTCGGTGCAGACTCTCCCTCTGACGCGAAACTCCTCCAGCAAGACCTTCCGCTCGGCCCCGCCTCTCTCCTCCAACTGCACCATGGGAAGTGTAGGCAGTCTGGTGGAGAGGCCAGACATGTCCCCTACCAAGAACAGTCGTGCCATGCCCCAGGTGAGGCCCCGTCAGAGCAACGGGCTCCTGAGGAAGGGCTTCAACCAGAGAGACCTGCTCAACTACCTCAACATCAGCAGGTGGGTGCGCTATGGCCGGCCTAGGTCACTCAGCACGCACATTTCGTTGGCAGCTAATACTCATTGGGGACTTTGCTTTGAAACAGGAAGGAGCCAAGAACAAATCCAGGAAGTAGGAATATAAAGGAAGTTATCTCTGGCTGTACTTCTCTCAATGGGCTTGAGGATGAAAGCCTCTATACCAAGGTCTACAATAAAGACGGAACCGAAATAGACGTGGGGAAAAACTCACTGCCGATCGGCGGGAAGTATGGAAAGGTAACTGCTGCTGTTGTGCTGTTGAGATGGAAAAGCTATTTCAGCATTTTGCAGCTATTTCCCAAACGATTTTCAAAACAATGCAATGGGAAGTACTTAAAATTGCTGGTTCTGGTATTTCAATCTTTATCAGGGTAATATAAAGATAACAAATGTGTTTACATTCTGTCAGTATCAGTTGGGTAAAAGGGTAAGCTTCTTGGCTAAAGCAGGTTACATACTTCAGTTAGAGTGGCCTTTGTCTGCCTTCTAAATGATTTATGACCGTTGGCCATCGGCCAGATTGGATGTTTTAAATTGGTCGGCCTGAGAATGATGTATCACTAAAGTAAAAAAATAAATAAAACCTGCCAATCTCGATAAAATCAATTGACCATTGCAGTCATGAATCGTTATGGCAGTATAATATACTGCCTTACAAAGGCAAACCACAGTATCTGTCACCAGTGAAACAGAGAAATGGCTTTAAATGTTTTTGTGTTGTAAGTAGATAAGTGTAAATACCATTAATAAACAGTGATAATAATTTGATCCCTAAAAAAATTCCCAATATTTTTGACCTATGACCTCAAAACGTACTGCACTCTGCATTTGTATTACTATGAATGGCTTTATAGGTAATACAACGGCAGTACAACAGCAAAGTGCAGTAGCTAGTATTTCAATTCGGATACCTTGTAAGAAAATACATTTCTTAGTACATTCTATTTGTTTAAAGATATTTTTATTTAGATGACTATATGTTTTAAAAGTTAGGTTATGAGATTATAAAAGACAATAGAAAATAAACCAGAAGTATTATTTTGTTGGAACTTCCACTTCCGTTAATTAAACCAAGATAACGTTATTAACCTCCTCCTCATCATCATCTTGTACAGACAACCTAATTTCTATCACTTTATTGGTGACGTACGTAGAATACCAAGGCAGTCCGCAGTATTTGTATGGTGAAATTGCAGATACCACAGTCTGCCTTGATATTCAGTATGATTTTGTATTCAAAACCAAGATACTTTGTTACAACATAAAAAATATATCCAAATATAAGTTATTTGGAGTCATAACTCTAAATTTTTGTGTCTGAGGTTTGCCTTTGTAAGGCAGTATCTGACATATTACAATGATATTTTAGCATTCGTGGGTTGACAATTTGTAGGTGTGATCAAAGCTCCCCTCACTTGGCCTGAATTGATCAGGGTTTAAGAACAGAGGCCTCGACAGTGTCGATGGATTATGAACACAGACCTAAACACAGTCTAGCACTCTAGACAGAGCTTGTGAGTTTGCCGCCAACTCAAAAGCCACAGCAATACTAGAGCATTGATCGTGCCTTTTAATGATCCGATTAAAAATGTGTGAGGACTTTGTCTAGTTTGCAGTTATTTAATAGGGATTATGTTTTTATATGTAAGAAAAGTTACTTTAGCTAGCTAGAAAAAAGTAGGCAGCATTTAAGTACTTCTAAGCCGTTGTCTCTCCACCCCCCTGCAGACTCACTTCAGGCCTTCCGCCTTCAAGCGCGTCGCTCCCAAAAACTTCAGCTCCATGCAGAACCTGTACCCCACATCCCCGGTGGAGGACCTGGACTACAGACCCTCCAATGGGATACCCCGGGCCTACGCCCACGCACCCCAGGCCATCTCCTCCTCCTCGTCCTCCTCCTCGCCGTCCCGGCACGGGAGAGCCAGCAACACCACAACAATAACAACAACATCCAGCGCGGGCAACAAGGTGTCCCGTCGCCTCATCGAATTATCAGCCATCGTGCCATTTATTTTATCACCCAAACTTGAGCCTGCATGTCTCTCTTGACTCGTTATTAAACAGCTGTGCAGCTGCACAGCTACACACTATCTCTTTGATCTGGAAGGGAGTCAAATCGATGAATCATGCGCCCCGTTGTTTTTGTTATGACTGATGAGTACTAAGCATGATATTTCCCCTCCTGTCTAGGCCCTGGCTTGCTTGCGTGGGGTAGGTCAAGAGGACGACAACATGTCAGACTCGGGACACAACTCCATGAACAGCCTGCCGCCGTACCGGCCGCCGTTCCGCCCACACCTGTCTCAGATCAGGTGGACCACTGCTTCTTGATCACATGACTTGCTGCTCTATGACTTGTATGTAAGAACTTGTATGTAAACTGATGGTGTTTACATTCACGTTCAGTCACGCCGTAGGCGCTTTTATACAAAGCGAGTGACAGGGAGGCAGTGAGAACATCATCAAGTGCTGCACTACCCAAGTTTAAAGAACAACTGGACAGAGTTGCAGAGTAGCTCTAGGAGACATGGTTGTCCTCTTACTCTGAAAGTACGGTTAGTGAGGGCGCTAGAAATTCTGATGGTTCTAATTCAACTCTGGGTTCCCCCAGCGCGTCCACGGGCCACATCAACACCATCGGCTCAGTGGATCGCTCCTGCATGGGGCCCAGGGCCGTGGGCCCGGGCGGGGCCGTCATGGGGAGCGACATGGCAGTGACGTGTCGGAGCATGGCCACCCTGAGTCATCTGACGCCCTGTCCGGGGGAGGCCCCGCCCCCTTACGAACTCCCTCTGTCCCTGTCTATGGAGGACGTGGTGAGTGCACGGTGGTTCCCAGAATAGAATAGATTTTCTTATGCAACCCATTTTAAACCATCTCTTGCAGCAGTGAGTGGACGGATGGGTAAATGGTATGAGCTACTACTTATCTGTTCATGGGTTACAGGTTCGGGATCTGGAGGAGCGCCTGGTGGAGAAGGAGTACGAGCTGAAGCAGATGAGGAGGAACCTGGACGAGAGCGAAGGTGCCATCGCTCAGGTGGGTGGAAGCTACTTCCTGCTGAGCGCTTCATTGAGGTGGAATATTTGTGTATTATTTGAAAAGGATAGAAACCTCAGCCCCTTTGGCTCTCCCAAATGTGTTTTGGGATATATGATGCTCCACAACAGGAAGAGACACCAGCACCAACCAACAACAAGGTATATGTTCACAAATATCGGGATGCCCGTTACTATGGTAACAGATACTGCAGGCTCTTCTACTGCAGCTGTTAAATAAATTAAAAATTAAAAACTACTAAAAGTTAAATGGGAATTTATCGAATGTATATTTTCAAAACATAAACCAATTGCCAACCAAAGTGGATGAAAGATGGCTCCAGGAGGATTGCCAATCCTCTGTAAAGATCCCAATTATGTCTCAATCTTCTCTCGTCTGAGCGACCAGCCCTGACCCCCATGTCCGTGCCTGCAGGTGTTCGAGGGGAAGCAGCGACTGTGGGAGAAAGAGGTGGACGAGCTCAAGGGTCTGTACGCCGCCAAGCTGAGGCAGGTCTCCCAGCACGCCCAGCGCTCCCAACGCAGCCTCCAGCTGCAGCTGTACAGGGCCCAGCAGGAGAAGGGCCGCGCCCAGGAGGAGGTGGACGCCCTCCGGAGGGTCAAGGGTCACGAGGAGGAGGAGGTGGGCGGAGTCATAGGGGGGACCAGCCCAACCCTGGAGGAGACCCGCTGGCAGGTATGTGGTGGGTGGGTGGAGCACAACGTTTGTTGAGCAATAAAGGTAACAAATGTTAGATAACACCAATAAAAGGGATTATTATGCCACACAATCGACACAAGGCTATAGTGGTATATTGATCATTCATCTGGACGTGAATATGAATGCGCTTTCTTTGTTTCTGTCACATTTATTCATCTATGAATGACACAAGTGTGGTTGTTGATGGTTCAACTGTCTTGCTCAGCTGTGGTCCTGTGCAGCTGAACTGAGCTGACCATGGTACTTATACTGCCAGGGATCAGGGTTGGGATTATATTGTAAGAAACTATGGATGAAGTCGTTCCTTCCATCAGCAAGTGGAATATATGTATTTATTTATTTAAAAGCCTGAAAGAGCCAAAAAAAACACCAAAGACATGCTCTGAGAAAGCTTGGTTATTTTTCCATGTAAGCACCTTGGTTTTGCTTACATGTCCTCCTCTCTCTCTTCTCTCTCCCCCCCCCCAACCCAAGGTGTGCCAGAAGTCGGGGGAGATCTCCCTGTTGAAGCAGCAGCTGCGGGACTCCCAGGCGGAGGTGACCCAGAAGCTGAGCGAGATCTTCCAGCTGAAGACCCAGCTGAGGGAGACGCGCGGGGAGCTGCAGAGCCGCGAGGGCCAGCTGGACACGCTGAAGACAGCGCTGCAGGGCACGCTGCAGCGCCGCTACACCTGTCTCAGCCAATCACACGAGGAGGACGCCACTCCGGGTGGAGCCACAGGTAACTTTTTGTTTTTGTCTGCACACTCTCTCACGTGTCTCGCTTTTTCTTTCATGTCGTAGAGCTTGGTTGTATAGTTTAGGGACGTTCATTGGCATGATTGAAAGCAAATTCTTTATGCAATACATAAACATTTGGTAATATTGTGAGTTCATCCGAAAAAAAAATATGAACATTGTAAAAGATAATGACATCCCCAAACATTCCCATCTCCTGCTAACATATTCTCCTTTCGTCTTCTCCTCACATCTCCTAACATCTCCTCCTTATGTATCCTGCCCTCTCCTCCCACGTCTCCTCAAATCTCCTATCGTCTCCTTCTCCAAACGTGTCCTCTTGTCTCCTCTCGTGTCTTCCGCTCATCTCCTTTCGTCCCCTCCCAACATCTCCTTTTGTCCTCTCTCATCTCCTATCGTCTTCTCCTCTCATTTCCTCCTCTCATCTCCTATTGTCTCCTCCTAAAATCTCCTATCGTCTCCTCCTAACGTCTCCTGCCATCTCCCCCCAACATCTCCTCACATTTCCTCCTAACATCACCTCTCGTCTCCTCCTCTCCTTTCCCCGTATCATCTCCTCTCGTCTCCTCTCGTATCCTCCTATCATCTTCTGTCATCTCCTCCTAACATCTCCTCTTGTCTCCTCCTCCAGGTGGGTGCGTTGGCCCGGTGGAGGACCGTCTGCGGGCGGAGCTGCTGCTGGAGCGCAGGCAGAGCGAGGCCCAGGCCACCACCTTCGAGGAGGAGAGGCGCACGTGGCAGGCGGAGAAGGACAAGGTGATCCGCTACCAGAAGGAGCTGCAGGCCAGCTACCTGGAGATGTACCACCGGAGCGAGGCCCTGGAGGCGGAGCTACACCTGGCGAGGGTGGGGGCGGAGGGCAGGGAGAGGGCCGGAGGAGGAGAGGGAAGAGGTGAAGTTGCCGCCGGCAACAGCAGTAGCGTCAGGAACGGGACGTTAGAGTGGGACGGGTTCCCGTCGGAGGCCGGAAGAGAAGGAGAGGACGGACCTCCCTCTGGCCTGCCGTGGATAGAAAGGATCGAGTCTTCTGAGATCTGATGACTCAGGTCGACGACGTAGTAACTCCCTCACAACTAAGCTTCAGGATTTGTCCTCCACCAACATCTCTCACCTTGTTGATTTGAGCTCCACTCCCATGATCCCATCCAAACCTCCCTCAGAGCAAACACTGCTGCGGGCACTAGCTGCACTGAACACTACCTTGAAGTAGTCCTTAAGTAAACCTTTGCGAATGGCCAAACAAGCCTTCAGACTTCCTAATGAAGAATCCTCTGTAAAGTTCAGTTAATGAAATTGACTTGTTTTGTAACCTGTTCCATTGTTTGGTTATGTTTGTACACATAGTTGGAACTACTGAACTGTCTATCATCCAAAGGATTCAAAGGGATTTGTGGCCCAGCACCTGTTGCACATAATGTCTGTGCATAAAGGGCACAACCTAGGCCTGTGGAAGAGCCACGCCACTGGGTTAAGTATGGAGGATTAGGACTAGCCAAGATGCAGACACTATTGTTCTGCTCTGAGGTCTATCTGTGTCTTCTGCACTAGGACGCCAGTTCACCTCAGCAGATCAATTGGTTTGTAGATTGGTTTGTCTACAAAAATGATGTTCACTGATGATGATGATGTTGACTTGTGTTCTTTTACTGGAATAACTGTACAAAATGTATATAATGTTTGCTCTGTCTGAATAATAAACATATATCAACGGTGGCATACTACATCGAAGAGATGTGCTCAAAATGTGTCCTGATTGGCTGAAGGCCTCCTTCCGGTCCATATGACCTACACCTCTGTTTTCAGAACTATTTAATGCCCCAATACAAACCCAGGGGCATGAGCTTTGGGACGCCACTGCCCACATTGTAGAGGAGGCCTTTGGGTCTAGAAATGGTCTTTCATCGGATCATTATGTCTATACCACCCCCATCCCTACACAACTCCCTGGCCAACCCTAAATACCTTCTCAGTATATATAACCGAGGGTGGAAGATCAGCTTGGATGAAAACAGGTGGAGTCTTTGTTCGAGGAATTTGTGTTTCCGTAGGAAAAAAAAGTGTTCCAGCACAGGAACTGGAAGGATTCTGAAGATTCTAGGGAGATGAGTACGTTAGGAATGGGATCATTCAAGTGCCTTCCAAAATACTTCATGCTGTATGCGTTGGTGTGGATCTGTTGCAAAATGTATGCAAATGCATATGCAAATGCATATGCAGATGGCGTTAGATTCTGGAGAATGAGGAAATTAATCCATGTTGCCTTGTTTTCCACAGAGGGTCAAAACCTGAATAGTTATGAGCTGTGGCTGACTCACCAGGTTGTTACCCTTGCATTTATTACATTATTTAAAACTGGGCTTATTTTAACTCCAGAGCTCACGTGGTTGCTGACGTAAGACACATTAGACTGCAGTGGAATGGACCCTTTTTCACAGGTCGTCAATAGTAGGGTGAAGTAACCTCCTGTTCTTGTCATTTTACTATGAGGTCAGTTTTGTTTTTTGGTGGTCGTAGCACCAGCAAGATCAATGTATATTTACTTGACTAGTTGTGTATATACTGGTGCACTACCATACCTAAATCAAACCTATAATTAGAGTTAGGAGCTACACCTGTGTTTTCCCTACTGTGAATAGGGCCCATTGTCCATTGAAGGCTACTGTGCCAGGATGTTTAATAAACACTTCTTGGCGTCTGCCCAGTTTCTTATGCCAAACATAAAAAAGGTGGCCTAAATCTCGCGAGCTTACCTCAGGGTTGTGCGAGGCCACGCAAAGGGTATTGAACGCCAAAAAAAAGGTATTCATAATTTATCCTCTTTCAAATGGAAGCTTTGAGTGTTTTGATTTGCGATTGACACTTGTCCTTCAGTTATTCGAGTGGGATAATAGTGTCCCTGCGCCACCACATGGTAAAGATGGGAACAACAGTATGTTTTTCCCTGAAAAAAAATTTAAAATCCCAGAAAATCGACTTCTCGAAGGCCAGATTTACAAATTGATTTTGAAAAGTTACTTGGAGTATAAAGTTTTTATTTTTATATCCAGATGCAATTATATGAAACATGTTAGAGGATAAATATTTACAATAAAACTTAGCGCAACACTCAAAAGCTGGAAAAAGCATACATACAACAACAAAAAGTGATGACAGAATGCTATCAGTCTGCCCGGACAATCCCCAAAGAAGCAATGTATGATTGTCAACCAAGAAAGGAAACAGTCAATTCAAATGTGGTAAAAATGTCCGCCTAGGTCAGAATAATTAACGGAAATGGAAAGCTGAAATATGTGGGTTTTTTTTATCAATAAATTCTCCGCACCAGTGCTAGCGTTGAGCTATGCTGGTGCAGAACATAATACCATACTGGTGAAAGAGTATATCGACCCTTTCAGTGGTATGGATCATCCACTATACACCCCCCTAGTGGCTGTAAGGAATATCACTGACCCCCACTCAACAGACGCTATGAGACAATCCCATCGATTACAAATAGCAAAAAAATATGGACAAATCTTTTCAATACAATTACCATTAACCAAGTGTTCTGCCCTGACATTCAATTGTATTTTAAGTAGCATTTCAACCAAATTTTTTTATTAAGAGGAAAAAGTATGGCCCCTGAGGAAAATGGTTAATATGTGTCTATTCCAATAATCTGGCCCTTACCTCAACATAATATTGAAGCCATACATACGGAGCGGATGCATTTAATATGTGTGTATATTAAAAAATAGCCAGTAAATCAAGAGGACCTCCTACTCAACAATTAATAAATAAAGCTGAACCAAGAGCCCTAGTAAAGTAGTTGCAGTTT
>OOFG01063325.1:0-14097 GCA_900323295.1 Molva molva | reverse complement strand
GTAGCTAGGCAATGCCCCCTCGCCAATCAGCTCAGTGTCAAAGAGCTCTGTGACTAAGATGTTGGCTCTCGTCTGCATGTCCCCATCTGTCAAAAGCCACACATTTTTTAAGTTCCTTACAACTTATCTTTGAGATGACAATGTAATCTAAAAAAAGCACACAATTCATTTTACTAACATGGCGCAGAAATAACTGCATGTGAAAGCCAGCTACATAGCTGTAGCAGCATGTAGGTGAGTGCATCATGCGGCATGTCTGACCTGGCCCTACAGTGACTTCTGTGGAGTGCTTGTTAATGATCTTCATGCGGTCAGAGAAGCCGTTTTTCTCCACAATGCACTTTGCTGCCTCGGCCATGGGTTTGAACACCTGAGAAGAAAAATAAAAAATAGATAGGTAGTAGCTTCAGTTCAATAAGCTACAACTGAATAAGATTGGCACAGGGGAGATACTCAAGGATATGTTAGCATTAAAACAAACTTAATATATTGCATTGTGAATATTCTATACAGAGCAGAATCAGGTGTCTAAACGGAGGTTTCAGCGATAAGCAAATAGGAACCTGTTGCAAATATATATATTCTCAAACACTAGCACTTCCTTACAATATAAAATAAATGCTATAATTTCATTAAACTGTAATGGCATATATTATATAGCCATTTTTCTTTAGAAATGTCTTTGGAATACAGCAACTCTAGACAGATAGCCACCTCTCAGTGACTCAACAATGCCATCCCATCCACAACAGCAACAGAATTTTCTTACGTTCCGTTTTTCTGCCAAAGCCTCATACTCAACTAACCCTTCAGTGTACACGCACATATATTACTATCGACTGGTTTTAAATCTTTCTGGTATATTTTGAACTTTGAATATTTGAATAGCTTTTTCAGGAGAACAACCAACACCTGATTATTAATGGATTGGCTGGAGCAAGCCAGGCTGATGAACAGCCTCGTTGAGGTATGAGTTATATCAATGATAATCATTGATGTCAACTAATTATGTGAACTCAAAAGACTAATCATTTACTGCCCATTGTTCAATTTTAAGAACACCCACTGTACTCAGTGTACTATAAAATATACAACATGTCATGGATTGAACATTTTACCACTAAAGACATTCTTAAATGTGTTTTATTGCAGCCTCCAAACTCTATTGTCTATTTTTTATAGCAAAATATGTTGATTCAATTCTCAAAGCTGCAACAACAAAAGAAAGCAGGTTTCATTTGAATTGATGGTGAGGAGATGGCTGGACCACTCGCGGGGAGCGGTGAGCGAGTTCCATAGACACATAATAATAATAATGAATCCTCTCATTGAACTATACGAAACCTTTGAGCTTCTTACTTGAAGAGAGTGGAGCGGTGAAGTGGAAAAACTGGAGAACAGGCTCCTCAAGTCATTTCCCACACTGGTAAGTCTGACAGTTTATAGATTACAATACAGTTCATGCGATGTTGAGATGAATAGCCTATCGGTTCCATTTTTTAAATCTATATTTTCAGACCTAGAAGGTCAACGAAATCATGAAAATGGCCATTATGGAGGTCGAAGCCAGACAGCTCCTTCGCTCGGCCAACTGTGACAGCGATTATCTGAGGTTTGTCATAGTGAATCAACCTGAGGGAGACCGTTGAGCAAGTAGACCTGTTCTGAATAACCGACATGGGTCTTCTTCACCATCGCCATGCACTGGCCAACCACTGTGTCCGGCTTGAGGTCCCAACCAGCCCGGAGAGCCAGGAAGCCTTCATCTCCAGCCTGGGCCACGCTGAGCTCAAAGTGGCGAGGAGGAATTCTACAACATCCCATCCGGTTGGGTGGTTGTGTTGTCAGTTGTCTTTAACTTTTACAATGCCCCCCCAAAATTTGTTTTGAGAAGGTGATACAGTCTTGTTTCCAGGTGTCCGAGGCAGGGCTAAAAAGAAGAGCATGTTTGCATTCCTGATGGAGGGCTAATGTCTGTCTTACCTCTACGGCGTAGCAGAAGTCCGCCCCTGCTGTGAGGGCCATCATGGAGAGCAGGCCCGTGCCCGTTCCGATGTCCAGAACCATCGCCTTCTCGCCACGAGCCTTCACTCTGGCCACAGCTGCACGGATACCCTCGTAATATTTCTGGTTCTGGAAGAGAGGGAAAAGCTTTATTAGCTGAACTGCACAGAATAACTGACCAAGCAGAGAGTGCCCTTGGAATGAATTAAGTGGATCATTATTAGTTATTTGTAAACAGTTCTAGAGGATAATCTATGTATTGATGTGTCTGGTGGGAGGAGCCCTCCTAATGTCACTCTTATAGACTTAGCAATAAAAAGTTAAGTTACCCTCCAGAGTCAATGAAAAGCCCACAAGACATCTGTGCGGCCGCAGGTCAAACACATTTTAAAAAGATGTGCAGCTCAAAGTAGCAGAGGTGCAATGAGCATTACACAATTGCATGAGCTCGACCCCGAGACAGGGATTCCATTCCCATCCGATTATTGGAGTTTGCATTTTCACCCCATAGTTAGCTCCAAAGACACATATTATACTATTTGGATGCCCTGGATTACTGATAGCTCATCATGAGTGAGTGGAGGTGTACTGTGTAGGCCTAATTATTGTGATTAATCCTCTGTGCATCGCATTCAAGGTCTGTTGAATGCTGAATGGGATCCACAGACTGAGGAAAGGATAGGGCATTCATAGCAAACTCACCCGATCATTATCATGAAGCATATCAGCATAACTGGACCTGATAAAAGAAACAGATACAAGTTACAATTATTGGTTGTGTCAGTGTATGGCCAATCCTAGCTACTTGGCATCAGTTACATACTACACTAGTGAATTGGCCAAAATAAATACCAGGTGTATTGACGTTATTATAATAGTATTATAGTATTATTAATTATGGGTCAATGCACATTTATACTGTGTTGTCTTAAGCTATGAAGTAAACTGATGGGCCCGATTGACCAACAGAGCAAACATAGTTGGCTTTCTGTATACAATAACAATCATAACACGTATTGTAATACATGGCAGCTAAATTAAATGTGTATTGGTGCTAATAATCCGCTATGCTCTCCATTGCAACCTGCCTTGCTATCTCTTGATGATAGTCGTATTCCTCACTCTCCTCCACCCAATCTAGGGCACCCGTAGTTGGGTTCGCTCGTCCACAGAATGTCTTCATTTCTGCATAGATTCCCAATATATTATCACAGGGTAACTGTATAACTTTAGTGTATGACAAGCATATAAGTCCAATGACTACCGTGGTACTGTAGTTATGTTACAGCAGCATTGCCTACAAGGGGGCAGACATTTTCACCGACAGCGTCACACGTTGTTCTGGTCACGTGGTCAATGGAACACGTGACTGAACTGCTACCCAATATTGTAGCATGGATTACAGTAGTCCCAATACAAACTAACATTTCATACTGAAAACATAGGAATCGAAACAAATGGTTTTGTATAGTTTATTTGACACAGTATATACTGAGAGACAATTCAGGATACTTGTTTCCATCTACTTTTGAGGAAAACAGTGACACGAATGACAAATGTCAATTAGAAAATCCAGCCTGCTTTGTTTGTGCACAATAGCATGTGATGATTCCCATTGCTCTGATGTAACGGTTGGTTAAGATATAGGTTTATTTATTAAATATATGATCTAGTTTTGTAGTTTTGTAGTTTGAGGCATCATTTTCTCAAGAAGGTTGTGTGCTTTCAAATGTTGTTTTTCCCAAGTGAACAAAATGCACATGTAAGAAATACAATATTTGTACAATTAAATTCAAACTTCATAAATATTTTCTTAAGAAGTGTACTGCAAATATTAAAGCAATACAATTAATAATAATAGCAATTGTCTTAAAACATTGCTACAAGTATCAATAGTTATCTGTCCATCTCTGAGTTCCAAAACGTGTAGAGGCGCCCACATGACCTTAATCTTCAGCATTGAACATGAACAAGATGGCCTTCAAGCACCTTTAATCTATGTCTCTACCTGTACAGACTGCAGACCTTTCCAAATGTTGAAGCTGATGGTAAGTATACCATCAAAACTACCCCTAAAACATACCTTCTGAAGTTATTGGAGCTAATTTGAGAAGGAAAACCCCCAGCAACGAACAATGTCTAGAACCCTGGAAGATAATCCCTCTCAAAAAAACCAAAACCAAAAAGGTCCTTACATTTCATTCTAAAACCATAGCAGAAGAACATAACAAGAGATGAGTGAGGGCACACAGTCAGCCGGCGTTTGTCCTATTGTAGTGCAGCAGAACCAGAGCTCAAGCACACTTGGCGGTGGGCAGACAGAAGGGCATGGGGGAGGTAGGCACCAGGATGTCTGTGAAGATAGGCCGGTAGCCAGCAGGAAGGGGCGGGGCACTCTGCTCCAGCACATCCAGCACCGCGCCCCTCACATCCCGGGACACATCACCGCGGATGTCCAGCAGCACACACACATGCTCCTCACTGGGGAGGGGCAGGAGGACAGACAGTTAGTTTGGCTTTTATGGTGAGGGAAAGAAATATGTTATGGTATGGCATCATAAAGTCAAAGAGTTTTTATTTTGTATTTTTTTTAAGCCAGCTGCGACTCTCTGCCAGTTTAGGTAACCTTATTTTGCCTATATCTTATGTGCTGTTGCACATATTGTATACTGTATAATTATGTTTTGACTGCTACCCTACCTCCTGTTATGTCCTCAACCTTGTTAATGTTTCCCTTTCTTGCACTTTGTAAGCGTTTTCTATGGTACTTTACAAATAAAGTGTATTTATTTATTATGTATTCATCTATACTTGAGTAAGGGTATGACGAGGTGCTGTTTGAGAAAGTATTGACATAGCATCTGCACTGAGTGGCCACGGATAGGCCCGTTTTTTTTTTATGGAGGAAAGCCAATATGCTGAAAGGAAGTATGAGGAGAATAAGGAGGTATGACCTGATGTCAGGGTACTTGGTCACGACCCCGGACACCTCCAGACTCAGCATGCACGGGTCCTTGAGTCGGATGAAGTCGGCCAGGACGGGCAGCAAGGCCAGTGGGTTTACCTCAGGTAAAGATCCTTCACCTTCCTAGGGACGTCACGCACAAACATCACAATCACGTACGCACTCATGAACCTGCTATGATGCTCATACCAACCTATGCACAAAGACAGATGCTGGCTTATAGAAGAAATACCTCCATACTGAATCTATTTCAAACAAAATCACAATACGTTCAACACTTTAAAAGTGCAGAATTAATCTTCTAGACCATTTGTGATGTATCTAAACAATTGAATGAACAAAATACTAGGATGTTGTCTTTTTTTTAATTTAATTTGATACAGAGTTTAAATTGTTGTGCCAAGTATGGTCACCATCCAGTTTGGACAAAAATGATGATGTTTCGTACAATAAAAAAAAAAGTGATATAAAAAATATATAGAGAGGGGACAGAATGAAACCATTTCCCCACCAGGCCAGTGAAGAGTTCTCTGAGCTGCTGGTCGTCCTGGGCAATGCGCTGGGCCAGCTGCAGCCTCTCCCCAGCGCTGCGGCACACCAGCCTCTTGTGCATGAGCGCCCGCACATACTCCACCACCAGCATCCACTGGGCCTCCTCCTGCAGACGCTGTAGTAGAGGTGGCCGGGGGGAGGCCGCCATTAACAGACAGGTACACTCGCACCACATTTTATAATGGCGTTTAGAAATTACAAGTTGATATGTATGTATGTATGTATGTATGTATGTATGTATGTATGTATGTATGTATGTATGTATGGTATGTATGTATGTATGTATGTATATATGTATGTATGTATGTATGTATGTATGTACGTATGTACGTATGTACGTATGTATGTATGGTATGTATGTACGTATGTATGTATGTACATATGTATGCATTTACATTTTCTACATTTACTTTTTGTATTTAGAATTCTATAGTCAATTTTACAAAATGTCATTTTAACTTCAAGATTCCACTCAAGTGATCATACCAGATCAAGTATGTAATGTGTTATATTTGATGTTTTATATATAATCCCTGTTATATCCCTGTTATATAATAAGAACACAACAACAGCTTTGGTCAGTCTCCCCTGACCTGCTGGCAGGGCGGCCGCACGCGGGCGTACAGCTCCAGGTGTTTCTCCAGGACCCGGCACACCATGGGGGTGGAGGGGTTCCCCTGGGCCAGCCAGGGGCGGCTCAGCAGGCCCTGCAGGACGGGCTGCAGCTCCAGCAGCAGCTGGTCCATCACCAGACGACAGGCCCGCCTTACGGCGCGGTCCAGGGCCGCCATGGGGTTGGGTGGGGTGCGGGAATACAGGCACGCGGAGGGAGACGACTGCTGCCTCTGCAGGCCCTCTGTGGACGCCCTGTAGCCAGGGGTGCAGGGGTAAAGGGAGGTTCATTAAACCTGCACTATCACACTTTCCTACTGCAGCTATTTACGCCATTCAGTAATATCTGAACTAGAACATTTTTAAAGAATGAAGCACTATAAATCAAATAGAAAACCTCAGATGACGGCTGTCATCTGAGAATTATGCAGCTACAACTGTAGCTACAACTCAAGCCACTAGAGGTTGCTAATGGAAAAACGTACATAGTAACGGTTTAAATAAATAGCCTTTACTCTTTTAGCACACGCTTTTATCCAAAGCGTCTTACAGGGATATTTTTCATTAATGTGCTGGATGGTCAGGCGTTGCTCAACAAGGCTACCTACAGGTAGACTGCTTACATTGGGGTCCAAATGCAGAACCTTTCGGCTGGGAGTGAAACAACCCTAACCACAAAGACTTTTGTAATCGATAACAACAAGATGGCTACCAAGCAAGAAAGGGGCACAATGATACTGCTCCCATGTTAAACACTAAACAATAAGAAATACAACATTTACACTCTTCCTGAACCTATTATAGTGTTATTAAGGATTCCATTCATTAGTTTATTGCTGCTTTTAATATAGTTTGGACATAGGTTCACTAGAAAACAGAGGGACACATACTGAATGTATAGAATCTTAAAACCTAAGAGAGTTTCTAAAATGGTTGTCCTATATGAGCTCATACAGTCATGTTCCAAAAGTCAGAATGAAACCAAATGTTGCTGCCCTACCCTGTGGCTGTAACGGTCTTGTTCATCAAATATCCTATTTCAGGACTATGGTACAGAGGAGCATAGGAAGGAGCAAGATGATTCATTGATAGTATGGAAAAAAAGGTTTTATGTCTAAATTACTTAATAACATTAACTCTGATTATTATCAGATTTATTCTCGGTCAATCAATTATTCAATGAATTGCTCCACTCCTTGACTCCAACAGCAGCATGTGTACAAGCAGCCATCTAACAGAAATAATTCAAAGCTGGAGCGATTACCTGTACCCAGAATGCCCCCTGTCCCCATGTATGGGTCTTACTTGAGAATAATGCAGTTGCTGATAGAAGCCAGGAGGTAATGGAGGTACAGCTTGTTCTGGCTGTTGTTCTGATCCTTGCGATGTTCTTTACCAAACTCAACCAGTGCCTCCCGAAATCTGGAGGCCAACAAAACAGAGAGAGAGAAGGAAGGAGGAGTAGAGGTACAAATAAAAGGCTTGTTTCAATTGATTGATAAGAAAAAAAAACAGCACTCCTTGTTTGTAGACCCATGGGATTATTATAAAGGTAGACTAACACTTGATGACTGACACAGCGTATATACCGGTAGATACTGAAACACACACACACACACACACACTTGTTTAGCAGGTTCTCCATCAAACACACACAAACACACACACAAATATACACACACACACACACACACACACACACACACACACACACACACACACACACACACACACACACAACCACCACCAACACAAACACACACACACACACACACACACACACACACACACACACACACACACACACACACACACACATACACACACACACACACACACACACACACACACACACACACACGTGCACATACACACACACACACAACATTACTTTAACTGAACATTACTTTTACGTTGCTCCACCCATCCCTGGCTGATTTACACCTGAAACCATGCAAATATCCAAGCACTGTAGTCACAACATGTCAGCTTCCTCACAAAACACCAAAAAGGTATGTAAGTGACATAACCGCCTCTAAACACATGAATCAGTCCAACACAACTTGGTTGAGAATGTAGTCGGATAAAAAAACAAGCTGGGAATTCTGGGGGATCCGTGTGATGCATTTTTGATTACTTTTGGATGATAACAGTAACTATTCTTTGGTAACGGTAAGCCGTAACCCAAGATATAAATTATTCTACTTCACAGTGTAGTGAAATGAACCTGCACATTGCATACCAGGGGCCTTTCACATAGTAGTAAATATAGCAGGGCAACATGGCTATAAAGTGGTTCATTATGCCATAATTATGCAAAGGCAAGTATGGCATTATTAGAAACAAAAGACAAAGGTATTGCTTAACAACATAAATGCACATTGTTTAAAAAAAAACTCCTTAGAGGCTGCAGAGTGATGTTCATCGCGCATTCCTTCCAAAGAGGACTAATTATAGTGGGTTCTCTTCGGGAAAGGGTCTATTTGGAGTGTCAGAACATGTGGTCAAGGTTAACTATCTGTGGGCTAGTTCCCACACAACCTGCAGCACAAACCACCGCCACTGTCCCACCACACAATTAGTTACTACTCACGGAGAGCGTAATTACGCTTAAGTTTGTATATTTAGAATAGCTTCCTTAATAACATATGCGTTCATGAATGAATGAGCATGAATGAGGATGAGTTACTATGGAAAGATGAAGCCCTTCTTTAATCACAGAATTTTTTTTTTTGTATAAAATGTATTAAAAGAAAACACACAGTTCTTGCAGGTGGGAAAACTACACATTTGTGAGGGGTTTTAATGACAAAGGAAAGTTATAAACTAAGGCGCATGATTGTCAGTACGCGGTCATTGATAATTGTAGCCTGCGTTTCAGGTCAGTCCTGCAGGGGTAACAACCTTTCCCTGCCTTTGGCTGTTAACCTCTCTCCCATCGGAGACAGGGGTGCCTTCAAAGGTCAATAGATTTCATTTGAATTTATGTTTGTTGGTGGGGGGGGAGTTGACATAATTATATCACTACGGGTGTGCTTAAACGATTACTCATACAATAATGTCGTTTTAACTTTAAACACAATTTATCTCCTTGCAATCTTTCTATCATGCTATCCTATTTTGTATAGCCCCAATGCAATGTATTTCTTTCAGTGTAATCAGTTAACAGGTTATAGGTAGCCTTATTACCATTCCAGTTCGGGCAGTCGTTGCAGACTTCTCTAATTAGGAAAAGTAATATTGCTTGTTACAAAGCATAAAAGCATAAAACATCAATAAATCAGTATTGACAGTACAAAGCCAGATAGTATCTGTACTCTATGGGTTGGGGGCAATCTGCTTTTTACCTGTCATTATCACCTGGTCGTTATTACCTGCCTCATAACTAGACCTAACTAACGTCTTCTCCCACACAGGGAGAATACATTGACACCTAGTGTCGGAAACATAATATGTATAGAGAGACTGCCATCTAGTGGTAGAATATAGAATTTGATCATTCCTCCGAGTGTGCAGCCATCGTTAACGATACTTTGAGGTAAGGAAGACGTAATTTGAAACCCTGAGTTGGATATAAGACGTTTTTTCCGCCAATGTCGAATATGGCGGATGAGGTAAAGATGTTTAGTAAGATAAACATCTTACTATCTCAACACTGTCAATTTGGCAAACAAACCACAAATTTATTTGGTGACTCGAACGTCAAACGTCAAAAAACTCAAACGTCAAGTGAAAGGATAGCCACGTTTTTTATTAGTTTATTCTTTTTTTTTCGTTTTTATTTAGGCATACATGAGAAGACTAGGCCTATTGTTTTGTAAAGTTAAATGTGCGTGCATTTATGTGTTTTCTTTGATCACATAAAACATTTCGCAATGCCTTTGTGTGAAACAATACGTCATCATCAGGTCACATGATGCATATACCTACATCATATTTTAGCTTACAAGAAACAATAATGGAATAAAGCTCCAACATTAGAAAAGCTAAATTATTTAATTGAACAGCAAAATGTTCCACACATAGTGCAGGCCTACTGCAAAAAAAAAGGTAAATTACTCACAGTAACAAATATCTAATCACCCTCATCCCTATCAAAAGCATACTCATGCAACCTAATCAAAAGCATGAAAATTATCTTCATATACTTTAATAAATTATTCGATAAAATGCACTTCCAATGACATTTCACCATAAATTGGTCAGTGATCCCAAATCCATTTTAAACATAGTAATGTGTCTTATTTTATCGTCAACATTGTAATCTATGCCATTTTGACACCGTCATTTAGAAATAAGACTGTCATTTAGAGTAAACAGGAGTAAAATCCTATGGTTTTGCCAATCTCTGCTTTGGGAACATTCCACTCTGCTCCGAACAGCGGAGGTGTTCTTTCGTGACGACAAAGTGCCCTTTTGTATACTGTTAAAGTATAACAGCATGGTGTGTGGAGCATTTCATATACAACATCGCTCATTATAACACTAATACACAACAGTACTAAAAAAGTATTACAAAGTTGGCCTGGGTCAAAACCATGGGGATAACACGCCCCCCTCCTTCCTAGAACTTTCAGCCCAAATTGCATTTTTTTCAACCTTTTTTTTTGGCTTTAAACTTGGTCGTATGTCATTGTGGAGTGTTTGTGGATGATGGCTTGTCTAAGCACCCTCACCTGCCCGAGCTGGCTGCACAGGTTAAACCAGCCATCCCCACACACACTCAGGGAGAGATCTCCTGCATGGCAACATGGAGCACCAGCGCCATGCATCACTATCTACAAACTTCTACAATAAACCGGCTTTCAACATCACCACCCTGTGTTCTTTGTCTGGAGGAGCCCAGTAAAAGTCACCTAGGTGGAGTGTGGCAGCCACCTAGGTGGCGTGTAGCAATTTACATTGTTTCAGTCGTATATGATAGTCAACATAGTAATCTATGCCATTTTATCACTGTAACTGAAATAAGACCGTCATTAAGAGAAAACAGGAGTAAAATCCTATGTTTTTGCCAGTCTCTGCCAAACCAAACAGTTTTTGAACATTCCACTCTGCTTTGAACACAGGTAACTCTTTTTACGTGACATCCAAGTGCCTTTTAGTATACTCAGAGTATACTCCGCTCATTATAACGCTCATACACAACTACGGTACAAAAACAGTATCACAAAGTTGCCGTGGGCCGTAACACGCCGCCCTCCTTCCTAGAACTTTCAGCCCAAAACACATTTTTTTAAATCTCAGTGTTCCCATTCCAGCTGAAACAGTGGGTTTCACCTACACTTTGAAAGGTAAAAGGGGCATACAACAAACTGAACTTCCCATCTCCTCCAGATCTTTGACCTCTGTCTTCTAGCTCCTATGTCCATGCACATGGGTGCAGTACTTAGGGAATGTTGACAACTAATAATAAATAGGCTATGGGTTAAAAATTGCTAGCCTATTTGTTCATCAACATTGTAATCTATGCCATTTTGACACCGTCATTTAGAAACCATTATTTAGAGAAAACAGGAGTACAATTTTGCAAATCTCTGCCGAACAGTTTGTGAACATTCCACTCTGCTTCGAACACTCTGACATTGAAAACACAACCACTTCTACGACACCTTTCATCCTTCAACTTCAAGTCAAGAACACTATTGTTTCAGACGAGTACTCAATTCATGTGTATGCTTTCACGATTGGTGTTACTTTGAAAATAAAAACTTCATAACTCTCCATCCCTATGGCTATGAGAAGACACCTTAGGTTGAGGGAAGATAGACAGCAGGGTCTTGATGATGGGTGCACAGTAAATTCAATATTTTGCAATCTTGTTGACATCTGGTTTGTTGACTGAATAGCTGTTTCGAAAATTTGATTATGTCCTTATGGGTAGATAGCTCTGTGTGTCTTCAAAATATATTTTGTATTTGAAGACCGTAGTAGTGATTGTTGGAGATTCCCTGATAGTTAATGTGAATAGCTTGATTTCATCCTTTATGATTTTAAGATTTTTCCACCATGCATCATCCAATCAGAAACAGACAGAGGTGGAATATCCAATGAAGTGTATTTGAACACAGAGCAGAAGTTAACATAGTCTGATGGAACCGTTTAAAGTGCCGGTGAACCCAAAATAATCTTTATTTGAAAGTTTGTCTTCTATGATCTTCAACATATGCTGATATTTTGTCACTGTTACTAATGGTTACTACTACTACTGTTACTGAAAAAACAGGTGCAAAATCCTATGTCTTTGCTAACCAGTTTGTGAAAGTTCTACTGTGTTCCGGCCTCTTTGTCTTTTTAGAGGCGAGGTGAGAGGGTATGCTAAAGCCACTTTGTTTGTGGATGTGTAGAGCCCCATCTGGGCAGCGTTTAATCTTGATAGCTGTGACCAGGCCTGAAACTAGCCTGCTCTGCTGGGGGTGGGAGAGGTCGAACTGCATGTTTGCCGAATCCCCTTTTTTCTTGAATGCAGATTTCCAATTAGAAAAAAATTCGAAAAATGTGGCCCCGAATTGCCCCTAATTGCCCCGAATTTGTGGCAATTAGGGAAACAGAACACTGCAAGCTTGTGGAATTCTCCATCCCTGGTCCAACCATACCAGCTGGGTTAAACGCCTGTGCCGTCATACCAAAGAAACACTTTGGGAAAGCCAAAACCTCTGGGCTGCAAGTGACACCACGCCTCTTACGTCTTGTAAGAGGCGTGGTGTCACTTGCAGCCCAGAGGTTTTAGTAGTTGTGACCATCATGGTGGTGTTAATGTTAAAACCCCCAATGCTTTATAATTGATTAGCAATTTAAATAAATTTATAGTTTCCACATCCCTTCACTATCCCCAATGTAGGAACAGCCTGCTGTAAGTGGGATTTATGTCCTGTTAATGAACCATTGCTCGGATTGGCTGCTGTATTGTATGATTGGACAGCGAACATGTGAGGTCAGGAGGGAAGAAGCAGGCGTTTCATCAAAAACAAAACAAAACCGTTTTGTAATGTTTTGTACTATATGAGAGCATTAATAATTCCAATCATGATGGTGGTCATACTACTGATCAATATGTCGGTGCTGCTAGTGAGATCATGGTGAACGGTATTCACTTGTGTCAGACATTACAGTTAAAAGATATATGGCATTTGGTGGACATCCAAATGTATCCTAAGCGCACTACAGTACCATGAGCGCTTACCTTCTTACCAGTGCCTGAACTGGCAGAGAAAAAGGTGCGGTATTATTGTTGTTTCCATAGTTCTCTTTAACAAGCTTATTTTATTTCTTGCAATCTGAAGATCCCAGAGCCTCCTTCACCTTCACTGTAGCTCCTCTTCTTCTCCTCCTCCTCAACTGTGAGCATGTGCTTGCAATTTTGATGTCAGTAAATTTAGTCACACATTGGTTTTACTCATAGTGCTGTTGGTGGGACTGTACCATACGTTTGATACGTTAGCATGTACATCAGCATTATCATAGTGGAAATTGTTTTTTCATGCAGTACAGAACACCTTACTATAATGCAACCAAATGCTGGACCAAAACAAGTTGTTTTTCATATAAATGATTGAAAGTTCTCCATTTAAGACTATCTTATGACATTTGAATTACTTATTATTTATTTTAAAATCATGAAAATTATTTCTATCTAAATTTGACTTTTCAATTAAATCCAAATAGAATGATCAATAGTAACTGGTAATCAAATATAGCGGCCTCCTCTAAACCTGAAAAGTGCCCTGCTGGTGTAGTGCCGGTATTTATGGCTGCTGTCAGTGAAGGGGTTAAACTGATCCACCCGGCACCACACCTCCCCCTCATCCAGCCTCTCTTTCCCTTAATCAATGAAACCAAATCACATATTTGCGGCAGGATAATTTCATGCACGGAAGAAGGAAAAAAAAGAAAAAGAAAAAAGAGAAGGGGACGAACAGCACCGCCGTTCAAATCACTGAGCTGCACTGAGAGGACCATGTGTTCCT